>JBAMJV010004925.1:0-158665 GCA_037951105.1 Echinarachnius parma | reverse complement strand
TTGATGTAAAAATATTTCGAAGTCAACATTTTGAGTTGCCTTTTGAATACTTAATTTGGTTCAAAGGAACAAACGGGCTTTCCATAATTGATTAAGTCCAACTTAGAGTTAAGTTCAACGTAGGATCTTTGTGAAACAGCCCCTAGTGGTTAATACTATTGTATAATTATCATTAACATATTCTATTATCATTATGTACTACAGTTACACAATCGGGCATGCATATAGTCTTCATTACAGGGGTTATCATTAGAACAGGCGATATTGTGCAGGGTCCGCTCGTAAGATACATGTCTTTCCCTAAATGAACATTGACGGAATGTTATAAGTATAAAAACTGGAAATAGTATGTTTCACTAAATCGTTATACTCTTTTAGCAAGGTCACAGTGTTTTGTGAAATATCCAAACTTAATAAGCGAAGTTATAGGAAAGTTAAACATAATTACGAACATGCGAGATGCGATATTTTCGAGGCCTACTTTTCGTTGCCCCACTCCTTAATATCGAACAAAACACTGTAGCAGCGATAACAACGTTATGGATTGCGACAACTTTAAATATCTTGCCCTTGCCTCGGATCATAACGATTCGAACGAAGAAAATTTCCATGAATTCATCCGCAATATCAGATTACTAATGATATATATAGTCTTACGATGATGCGTTTTGCAATTTACAAAGGTAACACATTTATGATGTACACAGTATGTACATATGGGACATAAGTACGACGGCATGTGATTGTTAAGGATGTAGGATATGCAGGAAACAGTCCTACTTACGTCACTTCGATCAAAATAATATGAAATCTGTTCTCCCATCGGTTGCTCCGGTGAGCATTTCTTTGTTTTAAACCACTCTGGGCGTTGTGTTCCGATCTCCACGCCCGATGGCGTGTTTCACGGCGCCGAATCCGATTGACACAATTGTTGCATTGTCCATGAGTTTGTAACTTAGTGTGTGTTCGGTTTAATGGTTTGGGATGGCGACTGTTAATTCCAGTAGGTCTATTTTTGTTTTGCTTTTGCGGGGGGAGGTGGGGGGGGGGGGGAGCATCCAGGAGGGGGGGGTTAGCGTATTCAGTGAAACTACATGGTAACATGGTGTAGGGCGAGGGAGGTCTCCTCTAAGGTGATGAATTAGCCTCTGGGATAGACTGGATAGCGAATTGTTTCCGCCGACTCTCCCGCTCTCCCCCCCCTCCTCGCCGTCCGCCCCCTGCTTGCGCCCCGGCACTCCCCTCTCGCCCCCACCCCCGCTCCTCCTTTCTCCCTCCCACGTTGTACAGTGCCTATTAAAGTATGGATATATGCCTGTGGAGTCCTAAATAATGTTGTTTTTGGTTGCATAACATGACTGTCTTTAATTGTTGTTGAAGTCATGGCTTGCTTCGTAGCTCAATATTGCACTTATTGTCTTATGTTATTATCTCATGTTGGAAGAAAGTCAATTTAGTGGATTTAGCGTATTTTGGGATAAGTGTTCTCACAAGTCGCTTCATTTTCATGGCAACACACATTCAATGAAAATAAAAATATGAATATTATTGCGATTGAAGTGAGGAAAAACAAAAACAACCAAGAGTGAATGATGAAATGTGATTGCTGTCCTTGTTCGGTTAAGCTCAGCTAGACAGGAAGTTTAGGGTCTATAGCAAGGTTTATGCCAGGCGATGCATGGGGTGCAGCCTGGCCCCCAAAATAAACCCTTGAATCAAGGAAGATATTGTGTTCTGGTCTAATGGTCAGAGCTCTGCCTTTTGCACAAATCCAGCCGGGTTCGAAACCTAGGTTGCGTCTCTCGAACGGTGATGATAATCATAATTGATTAAACTCGTAAATGGGCACAAATGGGAGCAAAGGTTCCTAATTGGCGGGGGGGGGGGGGGGGGTATAGCCCCCCCCCCCCCCCTTCCCCCACCCGACCGGCAACGGGAACTTGAGGGTGCTCTTGGAGAGGTGAGAAATGCATGATATGTTTGTTCCTATTTGTCCACACAAGTTAGTGGTGGTGGCCCTGGTGGTGATGGTGATGGTGGTGGTGGGGGGGTGGGGGGGGGGGGGGGTGGCCTGAGCAAATAACCTAAACCCTTGATATCATATTTGCCCTTCATTTCATTCATATGTTCCCAACAACTTTGTGTTGGTTGTGGGCGATGGGGATTGTAATAGGTTATATAGCCATGATTTTGCCAGGTTAGATGGGGGGGGGGGGGGGGGGGGAAGGGGGGGAACAATGGGGACAACAGAGGCGAGACGAGAGCGGATGGACTGGCCCAAAACTACATCGCTGCACTGAAGTATTCCTTTGTTTTGTTCATGATTAATTTGTCCACACAAGTTAGTGGTGGTAGCCCTGGTGGTGGTGGTGGTGGTGGTGGTGGTGGTGGTGGTGGTGGTGGTTGGGGTAAGGGTGGTGCAGGCTAGCCAGGATTATGCCAGACGAAATGGAGGGGTGGGGGAGCAAGGGCAAGTCTTCCCCTTCAGGGGGTGCAGGCCCTTTTTTAAATTATAGTTATGGTTACTAGTTATATTTCCAGACAATATGTAAGGGGGGTTTGGTGAGTAGGACAATAGTGCTGACAAGATGTGAGGAGGGGGGCAATATGCCCCCCTTGCTTGTTTACCTATCCAAGTGACGACAGACAGGTCACGATGCATTCAATCGCCTGCGACCTTTTCCACTTTCCGAGTAAATCCCAGGATTTACCCTCACCAAAGTATAGCGCTAAATTTGAGAAAGTGAACGGCTTATCCCTCTTCAAGTTAATGCATTAAGTGCAAAAGTGCATCAATACATCTTTAATTAGTCCAGAAGAAATGATATATTATAAACAAATTCGCTTTGTCAATTGTTCATTAAATAATAATCATACCTAAGCATGATAAGTGCAACGAAGTGTCGACATTAATATAATTGTTACAATTGTATTCACGATAACATTCTTAGTTTTTTTTTCATTTCATCACAATTATCTAAAATGTTACAAATCTTTTAAAAGGGATGAGCAAATGGCTTATTCTTAACGGATTTGGAAAAAAAGTGGTAAAAACACACAAAATACTGTCGAATGCACGATATTGTTCCAGAAACTGCAAGCATGCACTGTACTGGGTTTTCTTGTTCTTGCTATATATTGGGCCGGGCAGAATCCCAAGATTTACTCGAAATTGAAAAGGTCAAATAAGATTGGGAGGATGGGCACGTTTGAGCTTATTTATTTTTCGGAACAGAGCGGCAGAAATGAAACAATTTCATTGGTTATTTATTCGGATATGGATTTTGTTGTTTATACTTCCCCTTTTTTAAATTTTCCTTTGCATGTTCCCTTTCTTTGCTTGAATAAATTGTGTCCGTGTCCTTCTTTGGTATATGGTCTGATGTTTTGACTTCACAATGTTCCTGTATCCGTGATGCGGTGCATTTTCTTTTTCGTCCGCCATTTTTGAATATATCCCTTATGACTTAGCCTTTGTTTTGGTTGTCGTCGTCGTCGTCGTCGTTGTCGTTGTCGTTGTCGTTGTCGTTGTCGTTGTTGTTGTTGTTGTGTTGTTGTTGTGTATATTGCATTTTGTTCTCTGGCATCTTTTTATTCCTGATCATATCGATCTTTGGCGTTGTTGTTGTTTTTTTTTTCCTCGCAATTCTTGTATAACTCTGCCTTATTTCATTATTTGTTTAAGTCATCCCTGTTTGTTGTTGTTGCATTATTGCTCGGTCTATTTTAGAATCCCAAAATATTTCTGAATCAGCTCTTCGTCAGTGGCATGATCGTCTGGCTTTTACTCGCCAATTCCTCTGTCGAAATCGATAAGCGCCGTGGCACGTTAATCGGCATCGTGCAGCCGCAGTCGCAGCGTGTATGTTCATTATCCACATTCGAGCAACGCGGGAATACCAGAGTATATAGTTGCGATCTAATCCCAAAATAAAATCAATTCATGATCGGCATTCTCAGACAGATAGACAGCGCAGCGCAGCGACCTAGACGATGCACGTGCAATAATGTTGCGAGTGTATGTTGCGATGCCATTATGTTGACATATTCAATTAATCCATGCTGTGATATCTTTAATTAGATTAATATTTTTCCCTTTTAAGTTGTACGTGCTGTATCCACTGTTCACTTTAAATACACAATGTATCTTTGGGCACAGCTTGTCTTCGTATGTCTATCATGTCTATGCTGTTGTTCGTTGTGATTTTTTGTTTTGTGTCTCTATACACTTTGTACTAGTCTTCATCCCGCGACGCCGGTTCGAGTGATGTATTTGCTTTGACAAATTAATTTCTTTCATAGATTTGTGGATATTTCAGCACTCTATTTTGAAACTTCATATCTCCAGTCCTTTTCTTCTTTTTTATCGATGTCGTTTTTATTTTGGTTCTGTATTTCACTCGCCCAATCTAGGCCTCCCGACGCCGTTTCGATCCCTTCAACGTCTCGCGAACCATTTTAGGCATCATTCGGGTTCTTTTTTACAAACTTGCTTCCACCCGTTTCATTTGTTTATTTTGCTTTGCTTTCTTTCAGTCTCATGACTTCCCCCCCCCCTCACTACTCCTCTCTTTAATATTTCCTCGCGCCTATCACCCTCTTACCCCCCCCCCCCCCCCCCCCACACCCGATCCCGTCTCTCTTTAAACTCACACGTAATTTGTAGCCAGATACTAATTATAGTGAGAGCCTAGCTTTCAATCCTAGCATGATCTTCGTCAAGGACAAATGACAGTTACTATACATAGAGACAACAGAATAATACATACCAAAAAGACACATAATTATACACACGCGTGGATGGAGGGATAGGGGGGGGGGGGGGGGAGAAAAGAGGCGGATACACAAAACAATGAAAGCAACTGAGAGTCTAATTATATTGCATACAATTATGCGACATTGATTTTATTGCTTCTTATGTTATTTTATTCAACCATTTTAACATAAACATATATACAGATATAACATTACACATGATAAAATGCAATAACTTCGATGCTATAATCATTATTGACGGTTAGAATCTTTTAAAAGCGTGTAAGCATCTTGTCGGACAAGGATGGAGGGTTAAAGGGATCTAGTAACGTTGTCCCAATCCACACAAATTAATTATAAATCTAGAGGTTCTCTTAATATTCGTATTACTAATATAAGCATGGAAACAGGTTTTTGTTTTTCCTAATGTCCGTTTCGTTTAAAAAGATATTTACGATTGAAGTATTTGGATTTTAACTATCCACTGGATAGTCATAACTGTGTACAAAATCAGTGTAATCATGGTAATGGGTTAGGGAATATCACTTTGTATTTGTGCTCATTTCTTGGCCATATCATCACACAATGCTCAGAGGACATACCAAGTCACAAGACTTCATATTTTACCAACTACTCATCACTTTCTGCACATGCCAACAAGGTTACTAGATCACTTTAAGCACCAGTGTGCCACTGCTAGCCGTTACATCGTGATTGTGTACATTTTGGACACGACTCCCGCTGACTGTAATACTATGTCGTGTCACATGAACACACCAAGATCCCCGCTCACAGCGATATACATCTCTTGATAACTGTAACAATGATGTAAGGCGCAAGACTTTGTAAACAGTTGACGCACATCATACATCTCGAGATAATTATATTCTTATTCAGTTGTTGTTATTGTTGTCATGTGTACATGGGTATCCAATAAAAGGTACTGGGGTCATTTAAAAGGTTGTACAGTACACTGTTAAAACGCTGTGTAAACAAATTCAACAACTTGTTGAAAATGTTCAACAACCGCTGTTTAACATATGAACCATCCAACTGTTGTTGAAAACATTCAACTACCCCAGCTGTTTAAAGTTCACACAACTGTTGTTTTATTTTGTTCTACAATTTTTGTTTAGAATAAATTTCAACAATCCTGTTGTTGAAATAGCAAATACAAAAACAAACAAAACAAGATGTAAAAGCGGCAAGGGTAGGAATCGAACCGGGGGTCTTTGGGTTATAATTCTAACTCGCTACCACTGCGCTAAACTCGGTTCGCTTGGTTTGCGATGGGACAAAAGGAGTTTTGTCGCGATGATTCCGCGGTCGAAACTATCACGTGATTTAACACGTTTCATCAACGCTTGAACAATGGCCGCTTTCCGCAACCCTTCTTTGTACAACTTATCATGCTACACCTAAAGTTGTATGAAAAGAATCAACAACCATTTTTACACAGCTTTTTAACAGTGTATATAAAGTTGTAATATTGTGAAACAAAAACACAATGATGTTGTTATGATAAATAAATACTACTTGATATAACTATACATTGCAACGATGTCTCCTCAACTCTATAGAGTTAAAGGGCGTCGGTGTTTCCAGTATGTTTACATCGATGGACGGATATTCTCCAGTGAGCTCGTTTGCTCAGCCCCATGCTGACATGGTATGCCAGGCAGGTGCCGATCATCATGGTAATGTTCCGCCGTTAAGGGACTCCCGTTAACATGGAATAGATTACGAGACCACATTCGATTTTAACATGACCCAGATGTCCCCTTAAGTTAATTCTTGAAGGGGCGTCACTGCGAAATGATACTGTAAACAACTGCAACAGTAGCCTATACTATTACACAATAAATAATATTATTTACGTCGATGGACCACCCTCCAGAAGGCTCGTTTACTCAGCCCCATGCTGACATGGTATTCCAGCCATGTGCCGATAATCATTAATGCAATATGTTCTGCCAGTAAGGCAATATGTAGGTTCAACATCGGTCAGATTTAAACACGCCACAATTGCGTACTATACGCAACATTCGTTCGCAACATGGCAGCCATTTATCTTCACATGTGAATGGCATTGTTTTATCCAGCATACTTTCTTATGAATCAAGGGAAGTGTCTCTAGTGAATGTGTTTGCTAAGCGCCCCATGCTCTCACGGAACCAAAACAGGCGCCAATAATGTTCCGCCAGTATAAGGGAATCCATTCGGGTCAGCATCGGGTCAGATTTAACAAACCAACATTCAAATGCAAGGCAGCCCATACTCTTCACATTTGAATGACATTGCTTACTATCAATGGAATAGTCTTCGCCATGGGCGTCGATACTTACGTAGTACCTATTCATCGGGGGGGGGGGGGGGGGGGGGGGGAATGGATGAATAGATCACCCCCCCCCCCCCCCCCCCCCCCTGATGAATGGGTATCAATGACAGATCGACGCCCATGGTCTTCGCTGAGTTTGTTTGCTAAACTACATGCTGATAAACAGGCGCAAAATTAAGTGTTCCGCCAGTGGGGGATAAACGGGGCAACATTGGTCCAATTTAACACGCCACATTCGCGTATACCATGCAGGCATGCAGCATTCGATTGCAACATGGCAACCCATACTCTTCATTATTTGAACGAAATTGTTTTATCCATTATATTTAAATGTCAATAGAAGAGTCTCCTCTGAGTTTGTTTGCTAAACCAAAGTTAAATGTTCCGCTAGTGGGGGATACGGGGAAACATTGGTCCGATTTAACACGCCACATTCGCGTACCAGGCATGCAGCATTCGATTGCAACATGGCGACCCTTTCTTGTTCACACTTGGATGACATTGTTTTATCCAGTACCTTTAAATACCAATTTTGGAAGAGTCTCCAATGAGTTTGTTTGCTAAACCCCATGCTGGTAAACAGGCGCAAAGTTAAATGTTCCACCAGTGGGGGATATATACGGGGCAACACTGGTCCAATTTAACACGCCACATTCGCGTACCAGGCATGCAACATTCGATTGCAACATGGCAACCCTTTTACGTCACATATAAATGGCATTGATTGTTGCATCCAATGAAGGGATTTCTGGTGACTGGTGAGCTCTGTTTGCTAAAGCCCCGTGCTGTCAGCAGGGTACTCCAAACAGGCGCCAAGTTAATGTTACCGTGGTTACGCTAGTAAAGGATGCGGGTGAAATCGGGTCAGATTTAACACGCCAGTATTCGATTGCAACATGGCAACCCATACTCTTCACAATTTGAATGTCATTGTTTTATCCACCATGTTTATAAGTATATCAATGGAAGGGTCCCCAGAGAGCTTGTTTACTAAGCCCCATGCTGTCACGGTATGTCAAACAGGCGCCATTTAATGTTCCGCCAGTAACGCATCAGGGTCAACACGCGAAAGATTCGATATCATAACCTTGCAAAATTATAATATTGCAACATGGCAACCGTTTCTCCTCAACCCAGAAGGGCGTCGCTACATCCATGTTAAGTTTGTACATCAATGAGAGGATCTCCTTCCAGTGAACTCGATTGCCCAGCGTCTTGAATTGGTCCCATGTTATTCGCGCCAGAGGTATTCCAAGCAGATGAAGACAATCAGTGTAATGTTCCGCCATCAACATAATCAAGAGATTAAGATCAGCGGGGGACAGATTACAAATGTCACATTCGATTCGATTCATGTCGATGGCTGGCTCGAAGAAGCTGACAGGGATTAAATATGATGTGTGCAAAAATAATTATAATGTGTCTTCTTGACTTGACATGGAATAAATAGTAAATGCTACAAATGGTTGAACTGTGATGTTAAATGTTAGTAGTACAGTTTTGGTAAGGCTGGACTTTAGTAACCAAATCTGGACAGTAACATTATAAACTAATAGTTATAACTCCACCATGCTCGAAAGGTATACACAATTACAAACGACTACGGTAAGTAAATATATATATATATTTTTTAAAGATATTTATTTTCTCCATTGCTTTTTACAAACAATAACAAAATAACAATAACAAGCAATAACAAAATCAGTACATAAAATAATTTGCATGTTTACATAATTATATATCATGTGATTTTACATTCACATCTAAATAGTAAAAATTACCTTTTACTATTTACATCAAATAAAGCATGAAACATGCATGCATGAAGAAAGCATGAACATAAAAAGGGGGGAAAAAAGGGGAGAAACATTCTCCCCCCCAAAAAAACAAAACAAAACAAAACACCCGTACAAGAACTTACATACACACATACACACGGCGTGCACAGACACCCACACACACATCCACAGAAAAACATGCCTACATCTTGTGAGAGTCTCGACCATTATATCAACCATGTTTATTTCATTTCTTCTATTCGCCTTCCCTATTTTGTTCTGCACGAAGCTATTCTAATTGTCCCACTTTCTAAAATGATATGTTAGAGTACCTCGGTTTGCAGCTAATTTATTCTCCTCCTTTCTATTTTCTAATAATCTTTTTTTAATCTCCAAAGGAGTTGGTGGTTTATTTTTATTGTTACTATCTATAAAAATCATATATTTTATCAAAATTATTATATGATTTAATAACTGTTCCTTCCCTATGTTTAACTCAATTATCCCTACATGAATACCTTTCCAATTTATATTTTTAATCTCTACTAAATTAAATAGATTCCCACACTCTTCCCAAATTGGTTTTACTTTCTCACAAAGACAAAATAAATGCTCGTAAGTTTCTTCATATTTACCACAAAAAGAACATAAATTACTATTAACCATTTTAAATTTATATAAATGTAATTTAGTATATATAATATTATAAAGCATTTTAAATTGAAATTCTCGAAGATTACTATTCAAGGTGCATTTTCTAAGTCTTACGAATATTAATTGTATATATTTCCCATTAATATTATAAATCTGCTCTAAATTTCGTTCTGCATATGATTTTCTACTCTCTTATTTAATAAAAATGCATATATAATTTTTGAAGTAATTTGATCTAACAAATATACCTTTTCAAAAATTAAAAAGTCTATATCTAATTCCCTATCAATATTTGAGTGGGTATTTTTATTTAAATATTGTTTCCATGAAGGGGGAATGCCAAGAAAAATATGTTGTATTTTAGTAATTTCTAAAGTATTTAAACCCTTTCTTTGAAATTCCTCAATTGCTTTTATATTGCCTTCCCCATCAACAATATGATGCAACTTATAAACATTTTTTTTTAAATAGTTGTTCATCAAAAGGAACATGACCATCAATATAAACAAATCTATTATTATAAATAATCTCATTCCTTTTAGATGTATCTTTTTTTAACAAAAACGTTTTCGTACCAAATGGAAGAGCAATATTTTCATTTTGAGAAAGGCCTAACAATAATATAACAGTTTTGTCTTTATTAATTTTTAATCATTAAAAAAAGAGCCATTAAAACACAAGAGGGCGCTTTTTAAAAAGGCATTGGTTTCAACCATTTTTGATACAACGCTTTTGAACATTTTTGAAAAAGCGCAAGCATTTTTTTTATTTTTTGAAAAAATCATCTATTTATTTGGGCCCCAAATAATTATAAGATCAGATATATTTATTGATATTTCAGCCGTTTCTGGGTCGATTTTGACCAAATAAAGTTTATTCTGCCTTAAAATTGCATGTTCTCTCAAATTCGACACTCAGTTTTTCATTACCTCACAAACAAATTGTGATGTGCAGCGCCCTCTCTACCAAAACTGAACTACCCCTGAACTACTAATTAGAGCATGTACTACGTACCCCCGCACGTGCCCCCGGGTCGAGTTGGCTCTGTCTGCGCCGGGCTTTAGCCTGATACAAAATGCACCCAAACATGTTGGCCTACAAAACAATCAGTGGAGGCGACAGTTGATTAGGCGGCAGGTAATATCGTTCATTAAATCCCGCGCTCGGAGATCACGCTCGGCGCAGTATTTCATTAATATAATCCTCGTCAATTAATTAGAAGCAATATTATCCGTTAAACGAAGGAATTATGGGTTAAAGGTACACTTGAGAAATGCCCCTTGATACTAAATTGGTTGGTTTTAATTCCATTTGAAAGTTCCTTGAATAAAACATGTAAAATGAGAATAATTCCCTTTAAAATGCTCTCATAGTGGGAAAATTTGATTTCAAGATATTTTATTCATAAATCTACCGGCCGGGGGACATTTTGACTTTTTAGAAAGAAAAAAATGCTTATAGACTACTTTGAAGAAAACAATCTAAAATAATAGATTTGTAAATAGTTGTTGATGATATCTCTATTGAATCTTTATCTTTAACAAAACATTAAAGGGATAGTTGAGTTCTGGTAAGGAGAGTACAGTTTTAGTGAAACTGAATTTTAGTAACCAAAACCTGCATCATTACATTACAAACTAATAGTTATAACTAGAAAGGAACACAAAATTACAAATGACGTAGTAAAGATCATGTTATTATTCAAAAAGAGCCGTTAAAACGTAAGAGGGCGCTCTCTAAACACTCATCGGTTTCAACCATTTTGAATAAAATATTGTGCATGTGATGCTTTGTTGAAATAGTGATTAGATAGAGAAATAACCAACAACTATTTAAATACCTATTTTGTAACTTTTTGAAAAGAGGAAGCATTTTTTTGAATTTTTAACGGCTGGTTCAAAATTCTCTAATAAACCCGGGGCCCCGGGTTTATTACAAATTGTTATATTTATGGATATTTCAGCCGTTTCTGAACCGATTTTGATCAAACAAAGATGATTTTATTGTTGAAATATTATGCTCTTTCAAATTTTACACTCAGTTTTTCATTACCTCACAAACCAATTAAGTAGTCTAGCGCCCTCTCTACCAAAACTCAACTTTCCCTTTAAATGCATACATTTTTAATGGAAAAATTGCTAAAACCAATGAGTGTTTAGAGAGCGCCCTCTTGAGTTGTAACGGCTCTTGTTTAATGATAACAGGTTTTTTTTTTACTTCGTTTGTAATTGTGTATACCTTTCGAGCATGGTGGAATTATATAACTATTAGTTTGTACCGTATAATGATGCAGGTTTTGTTTACTAAAGTTAAGTTTGACCAATACTCAACTATCCCTTTAATTCATCCGCCTCCCATCACAATATGCTCCATAGGCAGATAGGTAATCCAACATGTCCATGCGACCAGGGGCTGGATCGCTTTATTGATGGTTGTATTAATGAATGTATGACACATTATTTCACCCTTTTAACCCGCTCAGTGCTGGTTCTTAAAGGGATCTAGTAACCATGGTAACTTTGTTGACATGTGCAAAAAGTGATAAATGGTTGGTACAATGTATATTGTTGTTATTTGATGTCCACAGGATCTTGTGTGAAAATTTCAAGTCAAATTGACGTTATATGGCCGAGTAATGAGCAGAAATGCAAAGTGATATTCACTAACTCATTGCACTCACTTTGTACACGATTTTCGCGGTCCAGTGGATAATTTAACATCTGAACACTTCAATCGTAAATATCTTTTTAACGAAAGGGAAATTTGAAAAAACGAAACCTGCCCCGTGCTGTTATTGTTAATACGAATACAACAAGATATGAGGGAACCGCTAGAATTCCAATTGGATTTTGAGGATTTGGACAATGCTACTTAGTCCCTTTAAATACTCGAGCTGGTATCTATCATGGAGACTCAAATACAGTAGCCACGAACGGGTTGACGTGCTGGAGGCCGCGTTGGTTATATCACACATAATTTTGCCTTGTGAATTGGAGGTTATTAGGGAACATCAATTCCGCAAAATAAGATACACGACACTCACAAAATAATGTAAAATTGCTTTTTCACTAAATGGAACTACCAAGAAGTACCCAGACAATTCTGAAACGGGAAACAGTGCGCTAATGAAGAGTGCGTTTGCCACAATTTTGGTTCTGGTCGGCAAAATGTATAATGTATAATTTATAAAGCTCTTAGGGATAATGCATCGACACATTATTATGTATTTGTCAATTTGTCATATCCCTACAAATTTGTTTTATTTTCTTTCATCATGTATGAATTGTTTCTTTCACCCGTACATTATCAAACGTGTTATAAGTGTATTCCATTATGATTAGCTTATCAACTTTTGGCCATTACGTCTCGATGATGTAATCACTGAATTAATTAGAGTTGGCTGTGGACACGTTATTTGGATTTTAATGGGTCCTAATTATGCGGCTATACTCCCCGACGTATTATTTTCCAAATTATTGACATGATTTTTCCTTGCAATCTTTTTCACAAACAATTTGAGTCAACAAATTTTGCAAAACACTTTTTTAAAAATTTCAATCCTGTAATTCATAATAATCATAATCATGTTGTCTGCTATAATATATTATAGTTTAATTGTCATATGAATGTAACCACCCTAGAACATAGATGTATTTTCTTCGGCATACCTATCAAAGCATGAGGCAGATACGTGGATAGTAATCAAGCGTGTTTACACTCTCATCAAGTATTTTAATTAACTCTGTTATTGTAGGAATTGTTGGTGGAACGGTCTAATAAAACTAGTATTACATTGTGAACGAGTTCATAATTTGAGGTAAAGGTTCCCTTTAAGTTCCGATTATCTAATGACTGATCACTTACTGTGCGTTGATTAATTTTGTTCGTGGACACCCGATTTAATTTAAACGTTATGTACATACCAACACATTGGAGACGGGAATATGATGTACCGGACTGTATTAAACCCTATGTATATTGAGCAATTCAGGAGTGAAGGAGTTAAATGACACAGAATTGTGTCAACGTGAACGCAATAATAGTGCATCTATTTTGTTAAATGAGAAACGGCGTACAGTAATCAGTATTGCGGAAGCAAAACATGTCATTAATTTATTGATAATGTTGGCTATAAACTATAAGGTTCGCCCAAATATGGTAGAGTCAATGTACTTTAAATAATGTTGCGTGATTTATCTATAAAACAGTTACTGCTATTATAGGTTTGTTGAACTCAAGTGACACATTGGCCATCACATTAATCCCCATCATACGTCAGCTATCTAAATTGGTATTTTTTGTATCGCCACATTTATGTTAGGTTCTAAGGTTATTATTTTGTTGCCCTGCATGTTATTAATTGCAGGTGTCTGAATAGAAAATAACCGCTTCATCACAGGCGGTTTTTAAACGCTAAATTGAACTATCGGACAAAACACTCTTTGACCGCGGCGTTTGTTTTTTCAATTTGCAAACAGGGCCATGCAGAACCATTCATGACCCGATATGCTCTCACATTAATATTGTTCTTTTTGCTTGTCTCTGTGATCCTTTTCGGCGTCGATATTATTTTACAAATGAATTGTACGCCTTCATTAATTGCTTATAAACTTTATGTAGATATTTTGTCTATCTCGTGAAATATATATAATCATACATATTTTTTTTCTGAATTGAGAGAGACATTCAGGTTTTTTTTAACGAATATTTTAACTGTTTTTTTTTCCCCACGAATGTTTCGCTATACGTGCTACATGTCATCCACTGTATAAATAAATCATTATAGTAAATAATGTTGCTGAGTCTATAATTATGTCTGTTAAAGGCCAAGTTGAGTTTTGGTAATTTCCAAAGTGCCCCCCCAACATCGATTGTAACGGATTTGGTTGATTTCAATTCCATATGAAAGATCATCGAAAAAAACATGGAAAATAATAATAATTTCCATTCAAATGCTCTAATTGTTGTGAAATTTGCTTTCAAAATATCATATAAAAGTGGTTGACGCCCGGGTATCACTTTTTAGAACCGCTAGTGCGAGGCACTAGCGTTCTATGTTCTCCTAATAAAAGACTGAAACCAAATATTTGTGTGCACGCTAATTGTGCTTAAAACTATACATATGATACGGTACTTACCAGCAATTTACTCTCCAATATGTGATCCAACTACCGGGTGGATTAAGATTATGATTTTTCCTTCCATTCCGCAAAAAATCAGTGATATATGCGCCTCATGGACCAGTCTCTCCGTGTGTTAGCGCGACTGTGAACGAAAGGCGAACGAATGCGAATGGGGCTTGCGAGTTGCGTCAACGGCAGTGTTGGAGTCATACTTCTATGGTTGCGATACATAATATACACGTACTACTGTATAGTATTACCGCACACAGTGACTGCACTACAGTCCCGTATTACCGCACACTGCACTATACAGTCCCGTATTAGGACCTACAACGCTAGTGCTTCGCGCCGAGTTAATTTGACACTTCGAGTTGTAACGGCTCTTTTTGAATGATAACAGGGGTTTTACTTTGTCGTTTGTAATTGTGTATACTTTTCGAGCATGGTGAAGTTATAACTATTAGTTTGTATCGTAATCGTGCAGGTTTTGGTTACTAAAGTTAAGTTTGACCAATACTCAACTATCCCTTTAATGACAGTCTAATGGGCATGGGCATCCGGGCACATTCTGGCCGCCAACAAATTATATGATTTTGCCCAAATTTGAGGTGTCATTTGCCCCCAAATACCATATTTGGCAGGAATTTCAGGTTCCTTTAGCCCAACAGTGACATATTTTGCCCAAATATGACAAATTTGCCCGAACTTTAGGCGTATTTTGCCCAATTGTATTACCGTTTTCAAAACTCTCGATGTAGGGGTGTGGGTTCAACCCCTTACTCCCTACCAAATCTCCTCAGTCTATGTTGATTGTAAAAACTCCCCCTTTGCTTTAGTTACACAAAAGTGGGACTGTCCCGATATTATTTTGTTATTATCATGTTGTACCTCATTTTAAAACGTGTGTTTTAAAACACGCCCCCTGGCTCCCTCCCAGCGGGTAATTACCGGGTATAACCGATAGTATACATTCTCATCATCGTAACAGGTTCGGGGAAATCAATAGTCGTCCCACAGCGTGTTCACACACAAACATTTTCATCCCTTAATCATGACTAAAGAATCATGACTAAAGAATCATGACTAAAGAATCATGACTAAAGAATCATGATTAAACCAAACGTTCACACACACCAAGCCAATATTCCACAACAACTGACTTCCAGGTGGCTTCCAGGTGCATCGAACACCAGGTCTCCCTAGGGCCCCCCTAGGGCCCTGTGTGCGCGAACGTTCACGTTAAGCCACGCCCAGTTAGTTACGAGTCGTATAGCTAACCATGATTAAGCGAGAAATCCTTGTTCACACACGAAATGAGCGTGATTCTATAGTCAGCTCTCGTACGAAACGACGATAAAACCCGTGTTTCGTTAGTCATGACTAACGATACGTCGTTTCGTTAGTAAGCGTTCAGACACACGAATTTTTAATGAGCAGCTGATTCTATAGTCAGCTGCTGATTCTTTAGTCATGATTCAGGGATGAAAATTTTGTGTGTGAACACGGGGCCTGTTGCGAGAGATGGCCATTTTTCATTAACCCATTCCCTAACTGACTTTACTAAGTAGCCATACTATACGGGAGTGGCAATGTATGGCAGGGAATTTCTTGAGAACTCTGCAACGCGGCAGGTAATATTGGAAAGCCATATACTGTCTGGTTAGGTATTAATCTGCAAACAAAAATGTCGCGAAAGTGTATAATTATGATCTATATTATTATACGTGAGCCATGATCTGCTAGGCCTAGTTTCCTTCCAAAGCTATGTAAGTTATATCAAGGAGTTACTGTAATACGAAATGCATGTTACGGCGTGTCGGATACTGGGTAGAGCGTATGAAGCAAAACAGCCAACTCTTTTTTACTAGTAATACACTACAAATGTATCATAATTCATTTTTGAGAGTGAAGATTTGACACAAAATGTATGTTTGTTTTAATAATCACACCAAACAGATTGTGTAATGTAATGGTTTTATTTGTGTATAGATTTTTCTTACTTACGAAGTCTCTGGTTTGAAAACAGTAAACTGGTCATTCAAATATCGATTAACAAGTTATTGTTCCAAATCATATGCTACATAAACAAACAACAGCGCAATTAACATTTCTAAACAAATCGAACATGAATTCAACCTTCACCTTTCGTAGTAGTTCATGCACGGCATGAATTCGAACCTCATTGACTGAGCTGGCATGTTTGCACAGTATTTAAAATTGATCTCATGAATGTTTTTGAATAATAATTAATTGCACATTTCACCCTTCACATTTCGTATTATTTCATGCACGGCATGAATTCAAACCATATTAGCTGAGATGGTGTGTGTTCACAGTAGTTAAATATTGATTTCATATTATATAAATCATCATTAATTGCTAATTTCAGCGAACCAGTCTCTAGGTCGAGAAAAAACAAGCCCCAGAAACGTACAGAATCTCCGAACTTCATATGGTGGAGTACTATTTGTTCATCTCACCATGCAAGCTGCGCTCACAATCGATGCAATTTCAAATTAAGCTCGATGTATCAAGCGTCATATTATCAAAGGATATAATTCTAGAATAATTCAGCGCAAACACGATTGAATCATTTCCGAGGTTGAATTGAAATATACTCGTAAAGGTGAGGTGCCCCCCTTATTTGTAGAGTCTACAACAATATTTGTTAACCATCTCTCAACCGTCACTCTCTAAGAATACGGCGGCATACCTACTCAAGAGATTTTCGTGGCATTGTCCGTCCGGTCCCGATTGAATGTATTATTTATTCGTCACTTTTTTCAGATAGAGAGCATTGCATGTCTATTGATATTAAACTCATCATACTTCACGCATAGGTTTCAAAATTCAAGGCATGATCCGAAATGCAAACAGATCACGTTTCAATCACATTTCGCCCCAGGGGCGAAACTATCGCACGTGACTTGCATACGAAATAGCAACGAAGACAGAGACGTTCCGTTTAGAAAAGATAACACCATAATACAATAATTTATTTAACAAGCTCGTTTGAACGTTCGAACACCTGACTTTGTTCCCGTTAATCCAAAGGCATGCAGGACAGTCGTGATATAAGGGTAATTATTTATTCGTAATTCATAATAAGTTATTGACGCAATGTGCATGTTGTCTATTTAATGCCAGATCTAATTTGCATGACAGTATACACACCAAGAGTGATGACTATGCAAATACATAATTATATATTAAAACTTAAATGAAAATCAACACAGAAAATTGGGCTTCTATACGGGAATCGAACCCGAGACCGTAGGATTGCTAGACCGGTGCTCAACCAACTGAGCTTGACAGCTCGTGCGATGGCTGTCCATGCCAGAAACATTTGTCAATGCTCGTGCTAGTAAAGCTTGTCAACTTTATAACCCCTTTAACTCGCTATACAAGCTAGTGTGCCTACATGGCCCGGTCAGGTATCAACGGATAGCGGAAACGAATGCCCAACGAATAGAAAATTTGCGAAATGAAATTATCCGGTGATGAAAGTCGTCTCCATTGCTTTATGTACAAAACATAGAACAACGTACATCACCGGACAAGGAACGGACAAGAATCGCATACGAATGGAGACGAACGGATGGAAAATTTAGCTCTCCGTTTGACGTCCGTTTACGCAATCCGTTGATATGTGACCGGGCTATAAGTCAGAAGAAAACTAATACCGCCCAAATACTTGTAGCATTTGGAGTAGGCTCTCGAAGTCGCTATTGTTTTCATTAGAATCTGATCTATATACCTACACAAACAAGAGGTAAGATATACTGACATATTATTGTGTACATGTAGAGTTTATTTGCAAATCGCAGTATCTCCATTTTGTGCTAATCTGAGATATTACTATTGGCGATTGAAGCTGCTAGAATGTACGTAATATAAACAATAGTAATAAAACAATTCATGCTACTATTAATCATTCTTCAATTAAATAATTATATAAAGTATAATTGTTGATTATGCTAAATTATTGTAGTTGTATGATTGTATACCTTGCAAAAGGAATGTGTTTATATTCGTTTATAAATATGCATGATGTGTAACTTTTCTGTTGGAAATGAACATAAACTTGAAACTTGAAGCGTTAGTGTGTATCATTCAATGGCGGCCTTTCTTTAAAATTATCGACATTGGCTGTAAATGCTTTTTTGCAACTAAACACTTAACATGTAGAATTCACACTCTCAAATGGTCATTGATATTGAGTATGTTGTTGGATGCTGGGAAGAAGGACACCGTCTTCAAGTAGCCGTGTCCAACCTCTCTAGAATACGACTTTATGCCCCCCCCCCCCCCCCAAACACACACTTGGTCCACAAATGAACACACACACAATCATGTACCGTTGTTGTTGTTTTTTTCTATAAAATCCACGCTAAATATTAGCGATGGAAACGTTTCGGAAAGCAGTTATGTTGCCTCAAATAAATTGTTTGAATAGTGTTTAAAAGTTATTATTTAGATATGGGGGAATTCTGAACCTAAACTCGATTACAATTAATGCAGAAAAGGAGAGCAGAAAATTGAATGCGCAACATAAATGTTAAGGGTTGCTGAGATTGCACCAACCAACATTGTATACAGGCTGTACACACACCTCAGCCCCATTACGCTATCATTCGTCACTACACGCTTAGATCATTGCGCGGCAGCTTTCCACGTACTTTCCATGTGAGGATTATCGTGCGCTCCGATAAGGTTATATCGAACATATAATTGTAAAATCTTTACATTAACCGATGCATTATGATTATTTTTCTTTACATTGTCGGATATAAAATACTGTTTTCCATAGATGGTTGAGAGGTTTTTCAAAACTGTTCTTTAGCTTTTACTTTAGGGAACATACTATAATGTGTACACTTATAGTAATGTCAATATCCGGGGAGCACAGTTTAACATCATTAAAGGGATAGTACAGTTTGGGTCAAACATTATTTTAGGAACTTAAACTTGTGAGCTATTGTAACTTTTACAAACTAAGTAAGCAAAATTAAATAAACATTAGTCCCGAACATGTATTCCGATCGGTTATTAATTTCAGCTGTTTTTGAACCGATTTTAAACAAACAAAGTCGATTATGTCAGTCTCTAAAATTGCGTGCTCTCTCAAATTTTGCACTAAGTTTTTCATTACCTCACAACAACAAAATATTTCTCGAAGCACCCTCTAAACCAAAACTGAACAATCCCTTTAAGGACCACCGTATCCACGCATAATTATGATGATTCATGTATCATTCTAACCTTTTCCAACATTTAATTTGGTAATTCTATTCTAAATCCATACTAAATCCTTCCTAAATGTCAACAGACAAATTATATATTAATGTATGTCCCAATTTATTATTGAATTGTACACGTTTCTGAAATGTTATGATGAACAGAGTTTATATGATGTCAGTATAATATGTTTCCTCTTAAAGATAAAACTTGTATGGGTATACCTACATAATACTGATTTCATTTTCTCCATTTTCTCCATCTTTTTCTTCATTCCTCTTCACCATCGTCATCGTCATCATCATCATCATCTCAATTATCGTCGTCATCGCTATCGTCATCGTTGTCAAAATATCTTCTGACTGAACTTTCATTTTGGGAACGACTTAAATCTTACAGGTGAGTATATATTGTGTAGCAATATCCATCAAAATCAAACCTTATTCACATTATTTTTGTTTAATTGTGTTTTTAAAAAATGTTTAGGGATAGTAAACTTTTACTCTAGATAAGAAGGACGATTTTCCTTTTCGATCATGTCGATTCTGCATAATTATTATGAATTTTCTGATAATCATCAGCTAATTGCAATATCATTGTCGTGTTTTTTGTAGGATGCAAATATTGACTGTTGTTTTTGTTGTATTGTTGATTTCGTTCAATATTGTCCAAGTTGGACTTTTAACTCAAAGCTACACAAAAACATCCTTGTGTATGGTCCATACATGCGAATTCCGACCCCAACAATTATCTGCAAGTGTTCTAATTACAAAATAATGATACTGATTATAGTATCATCATAATTGTCTATATTATAGAACACAAAACTGAACGGTCTTTGATAGGTTTTCATTGACTTTAATTGTGTGATAAGTAGTTTGTTAAGTATCGATTCGGTCATGCACCTCATTTTAATACGTTCACGAGGTTAATTGCACTTGACGTTAATTACAGTATTACATACAACGTGTGCTCTAAATAAATTACATTAAAGGGCACTTTCAACTTATCTTTCGCCAGATTATTACTGTGTTTACCACTGATTTCATTAAATGTGTTGTACAAAGTAATAAGTATACTAATTGTTCAAGTAGAACAAGATGAGCTATAGAACGAGATTTGATTGAATGTGTTGAACGAACCTTTCAATTATGAGTATATATATTCGACAAATTACGACAACGTTTATTCATAATCAAATCAATTTGCTAGTATAGGCTTACAAATGTGCCACTTATCAGTCATCAAAGTGAGCGTAAACGTCATTAACTTAAAGGTCGCGTTTAACTGCCTATATTATGACCCAAAAAAAGGTGGTTACTGTATACATTATAACACCGTTAATAATGTAGGCCTACATCGAACTTCAGTAACTGATAGTAAAAATCCGCAATTTATGTTTGCTGTAGGTTATTGGAAAGGTTGTAAAGGGCATCGATCATTGTTTTTAATTGGAAAAGCGCTATTTAAAAATAAATAATAATAATAATTATTATATCCTACATGAATGAAATCCTGTTCAGTGATTGGTCTACATAGCGTCATGTGACCAAACATAGTAATGCCCATGGAGAAAAATGTGCTATGCGTGACGTCATTCATGGAATAGTAAATGCTATTCCATGAATGACGTCATAGACGCCGGGTGATCATATTGAGCCCATAGAGATGCGTGTAAAACTTCCCTGCGAGCAGAGGTCTTGTTTTAGCTTGCGAAAGATGCTCGACGAGATTTCTCGAAGAGTTATTTAAAAAGAAATACAGCATATTTTCACCCGTGAATATCAATAAGTTCCAAAGAATATTCTAGAGATGCATTTCATGTATAACGTAACGGTATTCGAATTTAAAAATTACGACAATGGTGCACATTGTGCATCGTTGTCCTTCTGTGGTCGTGACACTAATTCGTCATTAGAAAATTGGCCGCGGTGTGCACTACACTAGCTGTATGTGTAATGTACGAATAACTAGTTTCTCCATACAATTACACGTGTGAAGTAATGTAAAGCAGGTTAATTATTCACTTTGATGCGCGCGTTTTGCATTTGGGTGCGCATTAGTTGTTAAGGCGCGTAACCATGAATGGAAAGATAGCGCAATACGCGCTCTGCGCTAGGACTATTGCGCAAAGGGGGTCAGTGTCACAAACAGAACATAGTCAGTGCAGTGATGGTTCAATACTTTGTTTTTCTTTATATTTTTCTTTAATTTAATTGAAATCATTTATTTTAGCGATGATTATGATTATGCGAAGGATATCAAACAAATATATCATGCACTATTTCGAGCCACTAGTGAAATTATGGATTCCTCGGTGACAGAAAAAGCACTATGTTCTTCGGGTCTACGACCCTCAGAACATAGTGCTTTTCCTGTCACCTCGGAATCCATAATTTCAACTAGAGGCTCTCAGTGCATGGTATATTTGTTTATTATTTTTCTTATGACAATCAAAAGTGAAATGGAACGAGAACGAGAGGAACAGGATGGAATTAAAGGACGCTTGGACCTGCTGCATTTGACAAAATAATTATCACAACGTTGTTAATTAGTTTCATTTAATTGCTTCAGCTACAGATCGCATGACTCCGTTATATTGTGAATGCCACCGCGAGGTCCGGACGGACATGATCAAATTAAAGGATCACTTCACCCGCCATTTATTATATTCGCTAAATTATGACAAAGTTTACACCTGCATTCATTATTTAATTTGTTAGCACAAATCTGTCAGTTATATTACCACCTCGCGTACATTATACCGGCGCCGTTTGATTATTAAAACTATCGCGTTACCTCATTGACACAGTTCTACTCTATGTCCGGTGTTTACACTGGGAACCAAGAACCCGGGGCCGTTTTAGAGAAAAGGTTTGCCCTTGTATCCACACATTATCGTCTATAACATGTAAGTAACCGGCGATTATCGTACTTGTGCGGACGCCGCGATGAGAGCTGATCAACAGGAGACTCGTTGAACATTTTGGTCTCACATCGAGTATTTTTAAATAATAGGCGACTGGCTGCAATACTCCATAGGGAGTGTTACATGTGCACTTTGTATACATGAATTATTGCAGTGTGTATCCGTTGACCGGGGTGAAAAAGGGAAAGTGTACAGCGCTATGATACTCACGTACGTAACACTATAATTATAACTAACAGTTTTATCAATAACAAGTTCAACCCACCATTGGAAGAAAGCCTTCAACTTGTGCGTTAAGTGTGAACGCAGTGATGATAGCGACCCAACGAGTCAATCCGTGCAGAAGGGAGACGGGATGGACGGGGGAAGAGAAGCGTTTCAAGCGGATAGCGTTTGACGCATCCCGATCAATTAATCAATACTCGCCCCGCATTTAACTATTAGTATTAGCCGGTGTGGACAGAACGACGCATGTTATGAATGGAACGCTTTTATTTAGCAGTTGTGTGTTTATAATATACAAGAATATATCCAACCATTGTTGGATATATATATACATCCTCGTTAAATAAACATTGTTGTATCCCGTAATGGTAATTATTTCTAACGTGTTCTGATTTTTTAAAATTAATACACACTTGGCCGACTGCCAAGAAAACTATCCGATTCGGCGTAAATAACATATGCAAACATTAATCCAGAAGAGAAGGCAATAGATCGGAAAGTTATAACTGCAACATACATTATGTTTGGCATGAAAGTAGAGTCTACATGTTAATTATAAAATGAATACATAGTGGGAGACACATATTCATTCTACTTCTTCTTCCGTATAGGTGACCAAAATCAAGATGCTGGTTATTTTGCTACTTTGATTTGATGGTGATGTGTTAATCAACCGGGATAGCACCCTATATCCTTTGCCACTAGAGCCTTTATTGCTTTCTGATAAGTGTTTTGTTTTCCTGTATATACTGGTGCAGTTGACCAGTTGTCGTATGGAAAGGGGCAATTGTGCCCCCCCCCCCCCTCCTTATCCGAACATCCTTACCCCATTAGTGCTCTCCTGTGGAAGAACAATAACATCGCTACAAATGTTAATTTGTTATAATAATAGTACACTCGTTCCACTCATTATAAACTCAACAAAAGAGTTTATCATGTTTATGTTATATTTCATATAAATCATTACATTTGTTAAAAATTCGGAACAATTGCGTTCATTCATTCTTAAACAAAATACATACACATCACATTTTTCAAATCGATCCCCCATAATCGTCATTGCAAAGTTAACTAATATCTTTAAAATGTATTTTAATATTGTTAATGTGCACCACAATTGTGCCACATCCGTCAAAATAATGTAAACGTAGCTTGAAGGGTGTACTGTTGTGTCGCTATAATTTGATATAGTAGGCATTGTAGGATTACACCTATCTCATTATTGTCTTATTGAATTATGTATTTCCAATAATCTAAACCTTACTATACAATACAATATTTGGCTTCCGTTTTAGGAACAAAAATTAAATTTGATTAAAAAAAGAAATTTGTAATGGAGAACAAAATTTGTTTTTATAACGCACTTTTAGAAAATAATTATTATACACAACATGTGTAATTCGTATGTATTCCATAATTACTTTGCAATCGTATTTATAATTTTAAAAAATTACCATGTACAGAATTATGTCATTATGTTACTAAACGCCAGTTATCGTTGGCTCGGTCATTGACCCGACTTCCAAGGTAATGTTTTCACAATAATATTGTTTGGTTTAATCAACACATCGGCAATACATTGTATATTAAAAACCCCATCGACCGTTCCTATAGAAGGCACTATACGTTAAAGGGATCTAGTATCATTTTGTTGACATGTGCACTTTGCGCACAGTGTGATTATCCCATGGAGAATTGTCAAACCCGAACGCTTCAACTATAAAATCTTTGTAACGAAAGAAAATACCAAAATAACCGAAACTAATTGTCCCACACCACATCATGTGATGACCCCTAGAGTTCTAGATAGGTTTTGTCGATTTGTTTTACCATGTTACTAGATCCCTTTAACTCTCGTATAATGAATGGCGCCTTTTCATCCAATCCATACAATCCAGAGACTGCTGACCGCTTTGCATTTTATCCCAAACATCCGTCCGGTCCGTGGTATATGTTAAGAAATTGGCACCCTGAGGGGCCGATGGGTTGGGGTCGGGATTAAAACCTTTTCCTCAATTATGCGGAAGAAGCTACCAGGACAACCTCCGGTATTGTACTGATGGCATATGTACCATCGATGTACAGGAGTGTGGATGATGTATTCTACTTGGTTCAAAGTGCGGCCATCTTGCTAGGTATAATGATATTGTTTCGTCTTCATTAAGTATTCAAGAGTGAGTTGCAATATAATTACACACTTCTACTTTCGGAATGACTTATATTGTTTATTAAGTTAAAGGGTACCATCACCCATAAATAATATTCTTATAAATGAAAAGTAACATCATTAGTAGTCCATTCCATCAACAAGTTCAGAAAATATATGTTTCCAGAAAGAAAAATAATAATTGGAAAACGCATCACCATTCTAAAGCATGCGTTCGTGGGTCTGTATTACGAAGACTACTTTGTCCAGAGCGAACGAATCGTCCGGGATTCTATTGTCTCCAAACGTACGCGTGTATAGCATTGGCGCACTCGCAAGTGTTTTGCACGTACGGACCAGGAAATAATAGTGGTTCCGTAAGTGGAGATAATTAATTGCTTTGTTTATGAATTACACAATCCTTTGCAAAATGTTGGGTATCTATTTAATATCACAAAACGGTACCAAAACATATAATTATGCGTTGTTCTTTGCCTGGTGGTCCCCTTTAAAGGAGACCACCGGGCAAATAACAACACATTACTATATGTTTTGGTACTGTTTTGTGATATCAAATAGATACCCAACATTTTGCAAAGGGTTGTGTAATTCATAAACAAAGCAATTCATTTCCACCACTTACGGAACCACTACTATTTCCTGGTTCCTGGTTTGCGAGTGCGCCAATGCTATTCACGCGTACGTTTGTAGGCAATAGAATCCCGGGCGATTCGCTTGCAGCACACGCAGTAGTCTTCGCATTCAGACCGCATGAACGCATGCTTTAGAATGGTGATGCATTTTCAATTACATATTTTTTTCTGAAAACATATTTTTGTGAACTTGTTGATGGAATGGAATACTAAAGATGTTACCTTTCTATAATAAGAATATTAGTTTTGGGGCGGTGGTACCCTTTAATATAGTGGACCCCTCTCTCCCACTCTCTCGTGGTTCTCAATTCTAGAGGACATTACCCTATCTAGTTGTCTTATGATTGCTATATCGATGGGAAAAGTACACGTACGTGCCGATGCTATAGCAAAAGGAAAACTCGCCACGGGTCACCCCGGGAGCACGGCGTGAGGCTACATTCTAATGGGCGAGCCGTTATGTGAGGCGACATTCTAATGGACGAAGGATTATAGTGTGCCCACGGCCACGGCGCACGAAGACTATAATTATTAAAGCTGCCGGTCGTTTCGATCAGAATAGACAAGTGACATGAGTGAAGTGCTGAAATAATAGTCGGACTTTTGATTTCACTCCATGCCCTCTCCTTTTCGTGCATCTTTATAACATACTAGTAGTGTATTTTAATAACAATGACCTATACAGGGGTAGAATAAATATACAGACGGAGGGTCAAAATGGTGGCAAGATCAGTGTAGGATGCGGTAGGGGGTGGGGGGAGGGCGGTGTCGAAATTTTAGTATACGCTATTCTATCTGTATTTCCCCCATGGTGAGAGAATGTGGTAGGCAATTGGGGAGGGGGGGGGGGGGGGTGGGAGGGGCAATGATTCTCTTAAACAAGAATGGGTAAATACCCCATGCCCCTTGCTACGCCACTCAATTGATGATGCATGCATGCATTTGAGGAGGAAACATAAACATCGACTTCGAGTGCATCAAACTTGACTTGTTATCAGGGGCGGATCTAGCTTTTGCTAAGGGGGGGGGGGGGGGGTTGGATCTAGCTTTTTGCTAAGGGGGGATTGACCCAATGACGATGCGGGATACTGTGTGGGTCTGGACACATGATGGCGTTTTTTCTATGCACATCACATTTTCACTTGGCAGCCCAAGGGGGGGGGGGGGGGGGGTTTAAACCCCTAACCCCCCCCCCCCCCCCCCCACCCCCCCCTCGTAGATCCGAACGTGGACCTAGTACGTTTACCAACGAAGGAAAGAGAGATGGATCAGACGTAAACACCGCGACGTGCAATTCATTACAGTATTACAACAGAGCTCAGCTCGGTGCACAAGTGAATGGTCGGGCGGTCGAATAATTAATGCGTAGTTCAGTATAATGTCAGAATGACGATCTTCAAAATGCAGTTCACACAAATGATAATACTGTAATTCTTATTGCGCAATTATGCGCAGACTCTGAGACGTTTAGGGCATGATGTCGACCGACAAAGAAGGCTCTGTTTTTGCGGTTGTTCCATTGCGATTTCGTCTAGCTGGTTCTACTGTCTGCCTCCACGTATATAAAAAGTATAACAATATATTTATTTATATAAAGGGAATCATATTTTGATGGGGTTATTTCGAACTAACAACGACTAAACCCACAACTCTTCTTTACGTGGAATTAATGGCCTGAATTCTCATCAGTGGCTCAACTTGAGCCCGGCCTAAACAGACAAAGACTACTGGTAGCCAGTTAATAAACCAATTTGCACCTGCATAATATACCTATTGTCTTGTCGCTATTGGCTACTGAAGATATTATTATTGTTCCTTTCAGTATCCAGTCAATCCCTTGAGTTCTGCCTTAATGGCATCAGAAAATGGGCCCTTTGAAATTCAGTCATAGTATAGTCGGTCATCAGCCAAATTGCGTCCTAGATCATCAGGGCCATTATATGATCATGTTCATGACTGTTTGGGGGGAAGGCTGCCATATTGTTCATGTTGTTGACATTGGATACCCAGGCATAGACCATAGACCTGGGCCCCGTTGCAGAAAGAGATACAAACGAATTTGTAAGTTACAATTAATTGTAAGTCAGATCATGTGTTCGAAATGCGCAAATCTGATTGGTTGAAAGGCGCAAAATGTTCTGAGTGTACAATTAATTGTAACTAACAGTCGATTGCAAATCTTTTGCAACGGGGCCAAGGTATGTTTATGTGATACCTTTATACTTATACCCCACCACCTGATTTTGCTGTTGTTGTTTTTGCGTGATACGACCCTGGGTATGTTTTTATATCGCATTGTATGTATCGAATGGTGCAATTTCACGCATGGTACGGTATAATGGTAATAATAATATAGTCACAACTTCATATTTGGCGGCAAAGCAGATTTGCCTTGAAGGGGCCCTGCAACCCAAATGCATGTTGACCTCTGTTCATCTGTATTAGTGTACACATTCAATATTTGTAAACGGTTTGACCCAAATATGTTTTGTATATTTTTAAACATTTTATCATTTATTTGTCTTCATGTTGCTAAGCCCCACCACCTAAAAAAACCCTCCAGAGCAAATTCTATTGTTGACCTGCAGTGACATCATTTGTCAATCACTGGTCAGCTACCATGCTATTGTGATTAGCCTAATCACAATCAGCATCACACGGTTGAATAGAATTCCAACTCACACAACTTCAATTACAATAGCTGTTACTATGTCAGAAGAAAAGCACTGTCTAAGCTATTGCATGGAGGTATGCAGGGCATGCTTTTGTGTGGATGTTCTTTTTGTACTTTCATCTTTTGTTAATCTCATGGTAGCTGACCAGTGATTGACAAATGATGTCACTGCAGGTCAACAATAAAATTTGCTCTGGAGGGTTTTTTAGGAGGTGGGGCTTAGCAACATGAAGACAAATAAATGATAAATGTTTAAAAATATACAAAACATATTTGGGTCAAACCGTTTACAAATATTGAATGTGTACACTAATACAGATGAACAGAGGTCAACATGCATTTGGGTTGCAGGGGCCCCTTTAATGTTCTATAAATTATGTGAAAATAAATTGTTTTGAATATAATTAGGAACGTGATGAATACATGAACCCAGAATGGTACCTGCTCATAAAACAAACAAAACTTATCGACGAACAAATAGACATGTTTGAAGACATTTGGAACTCAATGAGAGAAACGATTCTGGTGCCTAAAAATGAAACTGTAGACCCTCAATGCGCAAAGCTTGAACGTTAATCGATTATAGTCAGACACGTGTCCGTCAGTCCAGCCTTACACAGACATATCTGACATTTATCGATTGTAACACAAGTACACTGAGGCATCCGATCGGAAGTTTACAGTTACGAGTGTTTGTCTAGAACGTACTGCACCGGGGTCCATGGGACGAAGTCACGAGAAATCCAGAGGGGGGAAAAGATAGAACAAGTAATATTCCGTTTGAAAGAAGTAACCTTGAACAAAAGGTTAAGAAAAGATATGCATAATATATTTAATTTGTGCGATATAACTTCCTCAACGGGGGCAAATAGATTCAACAGACACATTACAAAGGCAAAAGTTAACTGTATAATCAAGAAACCATTACCGCTATATATTAAAGGGGTAGTTTAGTTTTGGTAAGGCTGAACTTTAGTAGCCAAAACCTGCACAGTAACATTATAAACTAATAGTTATAACTCCACCAGGCTCGAAAGGTATACAAATTTACAAACGACCAAGTAAAACGCCTGTTATCATTCAAAAAGTGCCATTAAAACACAAGAGGGCGCTTTTTTAAAAGGCATTGGTTTCAACCATTTTCAACCAAAATTATGCATGTGATGTTTTGTTGATATAATGATTAAATAGCGAGATCATCAACAACCATTTAAAAAACGCTTTTGAACATTTTTGAAAAAGTGCAAGCATTTTTAAAATTTTTTCAAAAAATCATCTAATTATTTGGGCCCCAAATAATTATAAGATCAGATATATTTATTGATATTTCAGCCGTTTCTGGGTCGATTTTGACCAAATAAAGTTTATTCTGCCATTAAAATTGCATGTTCTCCCAAATTCGACACTCAGTTTTTCATTACCTCACAAAAAAATTGCGATGTGCAGCGCCCTCTCTACCAAAACTAAACTACCCCTTTAACAGAGATGTTTATCCTTTGGGGATAACATACCTACGTAAGCAAACATCAAACAAAGCCCGTATCACCGATATCGAGATTCATCTATTATTGCAGTGCTAATTGTATCCGCATGCGTCCATGTTTAAAACATGATGTTTGATTAAACTAATGTAAAAATGAACACATAACCATAACAAAACATTGATGCGATGTTTGCATGGCTCGTGCGAATTTAGCTCTTGCAGTTATATGTCAGAATTATGTTTGCATGATTGTATATTAATATACCTTAATACAACACTGTGCTTCATCGTTACTTTCAAGTCCAATATGTGCATGAAACATAATATTTAATTAAAATAACGTTACCACAAATACATAATTATCAACAAAATAGATGCACCGCTTGCGTTTGCATGTCTCGTTATAATTGTGCTCTTGCAATAATGTCAGTAATGAGTTTCGTGCCTTTTATTATACCTTACAATATGCTGCGTGCCCGCGTTTTATTTCAAGCCAAGAAAGGATATGATTTCATTATGCATTAACGATAAAAGAAAGTGTTCTAATTGCGTCCTCGAGACGACATTTACCGATGTTTCGCTGTATTGTTTACGAATTAAGGTGTTTATGAGCCGCGTTGCACCTTCGCGAGAAAAACAAGACGTAAGAAGTAAACAAAAACAAAACAGGTTCCTTATTTAATTCCCAACCAATGTACACACCCACTACCGTATTATACACCGTATCCCAGAAAAAACGAAACCGGGTTTCATGGCAGAAATGTTATGTTATAATGAATAATTTCCTTGATGATATATATATGTCTGAAAAGCTACGTGTCTCTTCTTTTATTTGATATACAACTTATGGCACATAATTCACGCATGACTGAATTAGAACGATAGAAATTAGTGTTACCAAAATTCAATTTGCGCGCAGAAATTGCAAGTTTGGGTGAGGTTTTGGGGAGAGTTTTAAGAGTAGTAAACGTACTTATTTTGAAAAAGGACAGACACCGCATGAAAATTCATAAATTTATCTTTTATATGACACCTCATGATTAAAAAATAAATTATATATGCCAGAGAACGAATACAATGAAAACATGCTTGATTCCAGCCCAAATGAGTAACTTTCCTGATCTAGCCTGTTTCCTGATCCCCATGTTTGTGTAAATTCACTCATGCATCAACGTCCATTGTCAGCTGCTAGTCAGGAAAGCTGAGCTACTTCTTACTCAACTTTCACTCATTCGGGCAGAAATCAGGCATGTTTTCATTGTACTCGTTCTCTGGCATAAATCATTTAATTTTTTAGCATGAGGTGTCATGTAAAAGATAAAAATATGAACTTTTATGTGGTGTTTGTCCTTTTTAAAAATAAGTACGTTTACAACTCTTAAAACTCACCCAAACTTCAAATTTATGCGTGCAAATTGAATATTGGTAACACCACTTTCCATTGTTCTAATTCAGTCATGCTTGAAGTATGTGCCATAAGTTGCACATCAAATGAAAGAAGAGACACAGAGCTTTCCAGGCATATATATATCATCAATTAAATTATTCATTATGACAGAAAATTTCTGCCATGAAACCCGGTTTTGTTTTTTCTGGGACACGGTGTATTACAACACAATTTGATATAACCCCACCGCGTGTTGATGCTATTGACGTATACGTGTAGCTACGTGTAAAGGGAGAGGGGAAGGGTGGGGTCTTTGCCCCCACCCCCTCACCCCACACCCACACCCCTTGAACATAAAGTGCGTATCTCACCGACGGAGACGTCGCCGCGACTGCCGCGACTGATCAGTCGCGGTAGTCGCGGCGACCCGAAAATGGTTTGCAATCTCACCAAGGCGAAGTCTCGGAGACGTCTCCGCGACGTATCCATGGGAGCAGGAACAAACTGTACCAAATGATAAAGAACTCAGTCACGTGGTCTCTAAAGTGGGTCAAGCAACGTCAAGTAGTGTCGCGGAGACGTCTCCGCAACGTATCCTCTCAGTCGCCTTGGTCTCCAGTAGGTCGCGGCGACGTCGCGGCGACGTTTCCCCAGTCGCGGACAAAATTAGTCTCCGCGACTGATGGTCGAAAATCGAACATGTTTGATTTTCCCGCGACTCCCCGGAGACCCGGCTAGTCTCCAGGAGACGTCGCGGCGACGTCGCGGAGACGTCTCCGCGACCAGCGGAGACTGAGTCGCCAACTAGTCGCCAACTAGTCTCCAGCCCGGTGAGATACCACCTTTATTAACATCTTTCTCTCGCCTTCAGAGAAGACGAAAATAGATACACATGCAGTATTATGCTGTCGCTTTTGGCATAGGCTATACTCTTCACATGGGGAACATAACACAACCATCCTCCCCGTGTCCGATTCTCTCTATTGTCTATGTGCCACCGATTTTCGCCAGCGTTTGCAATCAAGAAAATTCTTTTTGTTTAGTTGCCCTTGAAAATTTCAATTAAACGATGGAGATCTGTATACCTGGCTGAATAGATGGTGTAAAGTGTGAGAAATACCATGCATATTATCATCAGGCGTCAGTTGTTACGTCTATCACCATTTATTTATATTTATTTATAAACCACATGCGGCCAAGTATTTTGGTACCATCTGTGATTGGGTTAAATGTGTGCATGTACATCATATTGCCTTTAAGGATACAAGTGGAAACAATATTATTTGATTTGTTTAATCAAGTATAGTATGATATTACGTTTGGATATAATATATCGAATATAATTTGGTCAGAATTTGTTTTATTTTTTTATTGTAGATAATGTATGTCTTTCATAACTATCTGTTTAACCTACATTCATCATTAATATATAGTGCGTAATGAAGCGGGTGTTGACACGAGTAACAATTCGACGACATGTATAATTATTCACTATGAACAAAATGAAATGCAAAATTGAAGAGGAAGAGAGAGAGAGAGAGAGGCGGACATTAAGAAAGATAAACTAACGAACGCAAAACATGCGAATTAGAGCGAGAGGGAGAGAGGGGGGTATAGAGAAGGAAGGGCATAGAGAGGTTTGGGGGGGGGGGGGGGGGCAGATGCGCTAATAAATATCACACACAAGTATACCCATCACATAACGTTTATTATTTTACACGAAGGCAGATATGCCAACAAACATAAACACGCTAAACCTACATTACAATAATATATCCTAAAACATTGATACTTACATATTTACATAATAATAACTAAACCTCCAAGCTCATATTCAACATAGATTGAACACATGAAGACAATTTCAATATAAATTTCGTTAAATGGGTTCATAAGAATGTGAAATAACACTGGACATGCATCATGCATTTATTTATGCCATTAGCGAAAAAACAACAACATAAGAGGATAAGTAATACTGATGGGAACGAGGAGAGGGGGGGGGGGGGGGGGAGGGGGAGGTGTGTGTCAATCTTTGCGTAATGGGTGAGGGTTGGAAGACGCCATCGATCAATACATCAATCATACAAGTAGCTGGAATGCTGGGTGATGCAGCGACAGGCTTGCAAAGACGCCATGACGGAATAGTGAATGGCGCCCACTGCGTCCGCATCGTGTGACTCTGTCTTCCTGACAAATTACACCGCTGCATCGCCCGGAGGGCCGGGGGTCTCTATCTCTCTATAAACATCAGGCTGTAGTAAAGAGCGACCTGAATTGCACTCCTCATTCACTTTCACTGATACTGTCGCCGGTTTCTCTCTTCTTTTTGTCTTTCTCCCCCTGTTTTTCTTCCACTTTCCCCTCTCTCCTTATCACTCCTCCTTATTTTCCGCATCTCTCTCACACCCCCCCCCCCCCCCCCGTCTCCTCTCACCCTCTCTCTTGCTTACGACATATTAAACCTTTCCCCCTCATTCTCCGGTCTGCCCAGCTACAATATTCTCCTTATCTGTATACTTTTCCTAGAGGGAGTTATAAAGAGAGAGAGAGAAATCGGAAGAGAAATGGAAAAGGAAAGAGAGGGGAGGGGAGGGAGGGAGTGAGATAGTAATACAGAGGTCAGAGAAGTACTGAATTCCAAGTGGAATTAGAGAAGAAAATATTTTAAAAAACACGCACAACTGCATTTCGTTATCATAATCATTTTTTTCGTCCGACGTTTCGACATTGAACAAGGCCTTCAGTCATCGCATGTGACACTTGTAGATAACTCATGTATTGCAACAGACATGTCTCTCCAGTCTCCATTTTTCACTAGTTTGTTGTACAGTATTACCAGGGTAATCAGAAAGACAGCTTGAGCTGAAAACAATGCATATTTTTGTCTGGTAATATACCTTACTTTATACTAGTGTTTTTTAAGGGAGGTGAAGGGGGTTTAAGGTTTCACTTTTTTATTAATTTATTTGTATAATACATCACTTTCATTGCAGTTTGCAGTTGTTTCCCATTCATCAAGATCATCATCAAAACAAAACGATAAAATTGGGATAGACAGGGCAATCATAAAAACTAAACTGGCAATGAACATCATAAATTATCACAAATATTTTCACGAGATAAGTTATATCGTATATGCACTATACACCGTGTTCAAGTAACGCGATAAACTTGTGAACACCACTTGCAATGCAGCAGCAGTGTTGCCCGTCAATGTTATCAACATAACAACAACTGCTACTACTAACTACAACGACGACGGCGATGACGAGGACAACGAGGAGCATGATGACAAAGCTTCGCGGGCAACTATGGAGACAAGCAAGTCTTGCGATGAAATCAACCGTATGCCAGCATGTAACGCCGTTGCGCTGAACAACTCTGATAAAAATTGACCCCCATTCCAATACACAACTTTAACCTCTAATATAATGCAGTGAGTGATAGATGAAAATTGACCATGGTTAATTGCCCAGTGATCGCGCGTAAAAAAAAAAAGGAGCAAACGATGATGGACTTGGGACCAAATTAACACGAATAATTGATCGATGACGTGGTGCATGCAATACGGTGTGTAGCTGCATGGGTGTAAAGTACAAGTAGTTCTATCTGTTGTTGATTTGTTTTCCTTTCGTACTAGAAGTGTTGAAGATGGAGAAGAATGAAGAAAGAGAGGGAGAAGGAGGGAAAGAGAGGGAAAAAAGGGGGAAGTTATCATTGCATTCCTGAAGAGCATTTACGATGCTGACTGCTGCTGCTGCAAGTAGCGAGCGGAAACTGATGGCGCGCTAGACCGAGACTCCCGGGGGGTCAAGTGTCAAGTCCCACTGTCAATACTACTCGGAGCTGCAATATCACAGAGTCAACAAGGAAGCATACAATAATGACGTATTAAACCATGCGATGTCTGTCAATAATAACTTTACAAGGGGTATTCACGGATTTTTAAAATAGAGATATTGCTGCCACATCCTTCGTCATAACTATTTTTTACTGTACTCTGATGCGATACTACCACTATATATATATACTATTACTACGAAGAATACTTCTACTACTACTACTACTACTACTACTACTACTACTACTACTACTACTACTACTACTACTCTACTACTACTACTACTACTACTACTACTACTACTACTACTACTACTACTACTACCACTACTACTACCACTACTACTACCACTACTACTACCACTACTACTACCACTACTACCACTACTACCACTACTACCACTACTACCACTACTACCACTACTACCACTACTACCACTACTACCACTACTACCACTACTACCACTACTACCACTACTACCACCACCACCACCACCACCACCACAACCAACCCCACCGACACCATCACCACCACCACTACTACCACCACCACCACCACCAACCACCACCACCACCACCACCACCACCACTGTATTATTTGCAAATTGATACTATCGCTTCTAGTCTAAGACAATAATTATCAGGCTGCATTTACATGCACAGGAGTAAAAGTAAACAAAACAACAGAAAGAATAATATTCTTTCTTATATATTATGAAATAACAAACAATAAAACACGTACATTTATGACTAGCGACACATTGTATTATTATGTTATCAATTTTGCTTTTTTGTTTGTTTTCTAATTATCTTCGAATCTTTGTAGTCTGCATGTTTCCTGTGCATTCATAATTTAGACTGAGATTGCTATAATCTTGCACCGGCTGCCACTCAACATCACGTTTACCTCATGAATAAATGATTTTTCCCGCTGCTGATCTGGGGAACGAGACGTTGTATACACCGTTTCAAACACCGTGCGTGTTCAAAAATGAGCAAGGTCACTCAGTTTATACTACAATTATATCTAAATTAACCCATAGTCTACAGGGTACCGATACACCGTGTTTTAGTTTTATTTGAACATAGTATGGGATGGAAGTAGTTAATGCTCATTGGTATGTTTAAGAATGTATCATTTTTGATACTGATCGGATGACGATTAAAAGGTTTGATTCAAAATATAAACACTAACTACGCTTTGTTTGACTTTGAAGTAACTGCATCAGCTGAAAGTATAATATAAGTATTAAGAGTATGAATTTTATTATTTTCGATAATGAAATGGCAAATAAAAAAGTTTGGTCAAGTCAGCAACATTGCGTTTGAAAACTGAACTCAAGATGAGTAATGCGACTTATGCAAGCAACCGCCACGGTGTTTAGCGCACTCGCACACTCCAATTAACTCGGGAGTTGGGCAATCTATTCAGTCACTGCAATGCAGCGCGGGCTGAGTGTATTGGTATTACTCAACGTACAGTGCACGCATTGCACGGTTGGCGACGTCTCCGCACAACTGTCGCTCAGTTATCATTTGTTATCCATCCGTTCCAACGAACGGACGGTGGTCATGGTGTGAATCGGAAACTTCTTGGATTTGTTTATAATAATATTTTCGCCAATTTTGTATTCGCGTTTCTTCCTTGGTGCATCGCGTGTTGGACAACTTTACATTTACCATGGTGACTTTAAAAGGAATAACCGATCTCGCCACGGGCCTGACGTCGCTGACATGCTGTCTGTACTTTTGCGCGAATTTCGTGTCGTTGTTCGACATCGTCAATTGTCGGCTCCCCCGGGAGGGCGACCGGGAGATCAACATCGGAGTCATGCTGCCGACGTACTTTCTGATGGAGGCGGATAAGCCGCCGAAGACGACGACGCCGAAACCGTGGCTGCTGCCCGGACAGCACTACCCATACCACCTGGAGATGCTGGTGCCCGCCATGAGGATCGGCCTGGAGAAAGCCCAGGCGGAGTACCTGCAGGGCTGGAACGTCTCGATGCGCGTCTTCAACTCCGAGTGCGACATCGGGACGACGCAGTTCATCTCGGCCGATCTCCACGTCGACTACAAGGTGTACGCGTACTTCGGCCCCGTGTGCGAGTACGCGGTCAGCCCGGCCAACCGGTTCGCCTACAAGTGGGGCATACCCCTGGTGACCGTGGGCGGCCAGGCCTTCACCTACGGTAATTCCCCCATCATCACCAACGTCATGCCCCCTCACATGCACGGCGGCGACATCGTGGCCGCGGTGTGGCGGGAACACAAGTGGGAGAGGGGAGTGCTCCTCTACCACCAGAACGACCGCGGCATGCAGGATTTTTACTTCATGGCCGGGGCCCTCTACAAGTCGTTAAGGGAGGTTCACGGGCTTAACTTTTCCCACTCCGGATTCGACTCGTTCTCGTTCACGGAAGAGAACTATGAGGATTTTTTGGTGAAATACCTTGTACCCGAATCATCCGGTGAGTTTGCAAAAAATCTTAATTATATTAATGAGTTACATTCCTCATGTTCATCCATCCTGTCAATACAGCTGCGTTATGATTGACCTATTGGACTTCTACGCACTAAAACACACGTGCGGTATCGAAAGGGTTAATTTAAGCATGATTACCTTCCCTAGACCTAGAGCAATGCGCCCAGGGTATGTTTACAGCGAGCGTATGAATTCAGCGAAATAATGGTTTAGATGTAGACCATGGATGGTCCATGACGTATACTGTCCGTAGAATCCACCTCATAATAATCATGTTATGCTGACAATTGACAAAGGCGGACAAACTACCGAAATAATCACAAACTACTACAAAATATGACAAAATACTGAAAATAATGACCATGGACGGCGTCGCTGGGTTACCGACATTTGCGCCAACAATGTGAGGGTCAAGTCGTGCGACAAATGTGTGCAATTCACCGTTTCTATTTTTATCCACTTGTTCTCATTGATATATGTATACCGGGAGCAAGGAATCGTGAAATATGGCGGGATTTACTCTTGATTATAAACAAACAACCACCAGAACTGGTGTATAATCATGAGGCACATGAATACATGCATGGACATACATTGGACGCTATATATTACATGATTGTATAGTGATAGATATGGTTAGCCGATAATACAATCACATCTGGGCATAATACACACAACATAATATACATACATACATGTACATACAGTGTGCGATCCCACACCCCTGTGTTTGTATAGTCTTGTTTCGATATATTTGGGGAGGGGTAACAACACCCCGATCGATCCATTAGACGGGATAATCCCTTTCAATGAATGAATCCCTTCCCAATGAATGGGGTTGTATTACTCCCACCGACTTGAACAATACTACACTATGAATACAACTGTATTTCTGACCCCCCCCCCCTCCTCTTTTTTTTTGTGTAGAGTGGCGGAGTGGCGTACCTAGTGACCAAGTCAAATAAGCAGTATACTATTATGGTTTATACACGTGCTTCACAATCGGTGCGAGCGGCAATTGGAGAAATTATACTATACCTATATTGTTCGTTTACATATGTTTCTATAATATAATATCCCAGTGACCGAATGACCAAGAGGCCAAGAACCAGTAAATTGCATGCATAAACACAAAAATAGTATCTCGCCAACTACAGCAGAACGAAAACTATATATATATATGTTTATGTTCTATTATCATGATTTCGTAGCGTGTTCTTCTACTCACCAAGTAGCCAGGCGAACGTGTGTATATAAATAGTAACTCATTGGTGTATGAATGGTCACACGCCGGGTATAGACACTAATGATCATTTGTCGCGATCGTATTTCAAAAAGGAGTATACGCTCTCCATCATCAATAAAAAGACATTTAATATGATGTTTGTGGTGGTAAACTGGTATGCAAACGTTTTCCCCCTTGACCGAGTTTTCTCGTGACTATAGTATAATGAGCTGTATGTGATAGCCATGGTTACCATTATAGCCTTATAATAAACTGTAGCTCTCAGCAATACTCTATTCAAACACAGACAAAAGAGTTCATTATAAATAATCATATTTACATTTCTCGAAACATTGTCACCATGCTTACCCCAGTGGCCTAGAGAAAACACTATGTATGACAATATGACTTCAAAAATGTTATGTTCAACAATCGTAACAAAAATTATACATGTATGAACCATACTTTAATTTTTGTAGAATGACTATAGAGTACAGAAGCCATGACGTCATAAAAACACTTTTTTTAGAATTTTCAAATTTGGACTTCATTTTCAGAAAGAGCATAACAAATAATGTCCAAATACCGAAAATCAAAGGAATAGGTTACGTATTGGCTGAGATATGCCCATCCGAATGAATTTTTACTTCAACGGGCAGTGTTATAATGCACTGGTTCCTAAATTTAGGAACCAGTGCACTATAACACTGATTGCCCATTGACCAAGTGAAAATGAAGTCCAAATTTGAAAATTCAAAAAACAATGTTTATGACATAATTTATGACATCACACTTCACCACTCTATACATTCATATCATGTTGACCAATATTACTGTCCATCAAGATCGGAATATGATGTGCATACATCTATTGACGGCTTGTCTACTTCGGTCTTCCTCCCTTCACTATAGTCTGATAGAACATTATATAGAAACGTGTGCAACTCCACTACCCCCACCCCCCCCCCCCCCCTCCCCCCCCTCCCCCCCCCCCCCCCCCCCCCTCTTCCTCCCTTTTCAATCGCCAATTTCGACACGTATAACGGTCGTGTGTTTGATAATATTCCATGTCCTTTGAATTTGTAATACTGGAGGATTAGTATGTGTTTTTTTGTTTATTGTCGACATGCATGCTTCGAAGAAAAGCCAGGCATCGACGAATAAGACGTGCATTCAATCATAATCGAATATGAAAGATTAACTCTTAATTTGCCAAGGTCAACCTTACCTTTCATGCAAGCGCTACTGTATATTATACTGATACAATGGTGCGCCATTGGTGAATAACATTACGAGCGAAGGGTTAGATAATTACAACGCCGTGCACATTTAATACATTGGTGGTTTTGGTTTCGTATGTTGTAAGAACATCGATATGCTTGATGTTTCATTTCACATTAATCAGAAATGTAACCCCACCATTAAGTGATTAAGCTGTACATAATGTTTTCAATGATTTACCCTCCGTTTATATATATACGCTGTCACCGAACGGCTGAAGTCTCGAAACTAATATGCAAGGCCAGTCAGAGAATACGTGATGGTGATGAGATAAACGAAATAATATACAAAAACACGAACATTTTGGGAAATGATAATCGGCCACATGAAGAGAATTAGATACACCATTCATGGTGGATGAAATAATCCTTGAAGAGTACGAAACTCAGTCAAAACATGGGCCCCTGATTTGGGTGCGTGAGTCTCGCCCCCCCCCCCCCCCCCCCTCCCCCATCCATCCCTAGACCCTGTCCACAGAGGTCACCTGTCTACTGAGGCCATTTTCTTGCTTCCCATCAGTGGTTACTATACACAGGCTTTGCTGTACTCCCGTGGAGTTAAAGGGACTAAGTAACATTGTCCAAATCCTCAAAATAAAATTTTCATTCTAGCGGTTCCCTCATAACTTGTTGTTTTCGTATTAACAATAAAATCATGGGACAGGTTTCGGTTTTTCAAATTTCCCGTATTGTCGTTAAGTAAGATATTGGCATTTTCTCTTAGAAAAGAGAGGACTACAAATTTGGATATTAGGCATGGGCATCCGGGCATCCATACAAGGGTATACTCTCGATTGCTCTCATCATGCTCAACGTTGCTGTTAACGAAATGAACTCTCGCTCTTAGAAAAGAGATAACGAAAATGTTACCATCCGTATCATTCTGTATTTTTCCGTAGCTGGATTATATAGATGGGCGCATAATATATTTTTTTGATTGAATCAGATCGGAGGGAAACCCATGGCATGCAGTCATAACAAGGACCATCGATTTGTGAAAAAGAGTTTCAGAAAAACCAATCAAGTGCTCTTAATCTCAATCATATCTAGTCAATAAGCATTTAGAAGACCTAATATTAAAGCATCCTCGATCTCTACATCCATAACTAGATAGATAAGACACACACACTCCTGTATTATATTGATTGCAAACCGAGGTCAACTATACTACAGTGTTCTTATTCTTCACGACTCGTATACATATTATGCTAATGATGCATTGCAACCCTTTCACTCTTTATACCAGTAAATTAAAGAAAGTTCATTATAACATAATAGGAGGAAGACATAATTTAAGGTTAAAACGAGAGAGCATACTATGCATGAAGCTAGCTGGACACATGGATATATCTGTATTGATTTCACCGCGTATAGGTAACGATTATGTGAACACCACTTTATTACACGGTAATCATAGTTATGTTATAGGACGAAAGTTTGGCTAAAAGGGGTAATCGGCGAACCCCTCTTTGTACTGTTGTAACTGTCCGTAGTCCTGAAGGTCCGTTATTCAATCGTATGAATGAGGATGAAAAGAGAGTGTGAACGCCTCACTGCATCTCACTTCTCCGTTAGCATGGTTAGATAACAGAAGTCGAATAGAGAGCTTCCCCCACAAAGGAGGTCATTCAGAATGTATTATTGTTCGCACTTGTATCAAAAGTTTCTACTGCGCCGCAATTTGTTATAACGGTTCATTAAGTTATGATAGTATCGTATTGTTGTTGACACCGACCGTATAATAGGATGTCCACCACTAAATTATGCCGTACTTATTATTATTGTCCACTCGAATATAATGGTCTACCATTTTGACAGTGTTTGTCTCTTTATGATTATTACAACGGTTCATTCGGACGAGGAAGGTCTAAAATTGTGCCAATATTTTGTTGTTGATGTTATTGTATAGAAGATGGACATCGGCAATTTGTACCAGTATACTAATCAGTGTCCACTCGAATACTGGAGGTCTGCCGTTCAGACAGTATTTGTTATGTTTTAAGTCCAGTAAACATGGTAAAGGCGCATCTCTACCCTGTATGCCGAATATTTCGATTTTACAGGATGTATGTGGCAAAGAGTGATACAAAAAACACAACGTGAAACTTCAGAATTGAAATTAAATTCCTCAATATTCAGGTTATTTTATAACTTCCCTGTTTAGAGCAGGTGAATACTTCAGTAGGAAATACAATCATCGAAAGTACACACGCTGTGGCTAAGTTCGTTATAAACAAAAAATTATTCAACAAACCAAAAGTAGAATCGATACTAACGTTAATAATTGTGATTCGATGTACGTTGTTATAATATGAACCTACACTAATAAAGGGATCTAATCTAGTAACATTGTCAAAATCCAATTAGAATTCCAGTGGTTCACTCATACCTTGTTATATTCGTATTACCAATACAAGCATGGAACAGGTTTTGGTTTTTCGAATTTCCCTTTTGTTAAAAAGATACACTGTATTTACGATTGAAGTGTTCAGATTTTAAATATTATTATCCACTGGAAAGTTATAACTGTGTATACATTCAGAGCAATGAGTCAGAGAGTATCCCTTTGCATTTTCGCTCATTACTCGTCTATAATTGACGTGACATTTTCACACATTACTTATAGTGGACATATCAGATCACCGAAATACACATTTTATAAACTATTCATCACTGTGTTTACACATGTCAACAAAGTTCATAGATCCCTGTAAGCTAAGTTACCATGACGACGGCATACACAAAATAATACAACGTGAAACTTGAAAATTGAAACTTAACCCCTTGACCACGGGAACCTACTGGGTTGTGTACAAAGTCTATGGGGATTTCGTAAACTTGTACGGAACGGGTTAATTCTTTAATATTCCGGTTACTTTAACTTCCCTGCTTACAGCAGTGGAATACCTCAGTAAAAAATACAGTGATAGAGTACATGATAGAGTAGTTTATTTATAACCAACTAGCTATATCCAGGGAAAGTAAATCGATACGAACCTGAAAGTGATCCATTAAAGGTGCTCCGGCGTCGTGTATCAGACGCACGGCGCCATCTTGCGCGCGGTGCGTGCTGCACAGTGAATCCGTGTTATGCGGTGCGCGCAAACTAGCCTAGTTCAAAATGGCGGCCCGCAGTGTAGCATCCCGACGCTTGATGGTCTTTAACTTTGTAAAAATTGACCAAAATCACTTGGAGCTTTTACACTTCAATTGTACCTTGTTGTTTGGCTGATGATAACGTAATAATGAAATGGGATTTGATTTTTCAAATATCTCCCTTATTACGGAGATTTTAAAGATTAAATTTGAAAGCGTCTATGTACGCTTTTGATCATAGTCAAAGAGGATCCGAATTCGGATACTCAATCGTCCATATCATTCGAATTTGGATACTTCGCGCGAACTATATCGGGATAAAATCAGACATCGATTTTCTCTGTTTTCACTATAGGCTTTGCTATAGCCATAGGTAAACATTATTTATTTTCTATGAAAATCTCACATATCATTCTCAGGAATCTTACAATGAAATTGGTATATGATTGAAGTCTCATATATCACTTTAACACCCTTGTTTCAGCGTACGTTGTTATACGAACCTACGCTCAATGCATTTCTTGCACTGCCTATCGTTTCAGTTTCAGTTTCAGTTTATTTTAATTTCCAACAAAAATTAAAAAACATAACATTGTACAAAACAAAACAAAGTTTACATGTGTACAATTAAACTAGCTAAGTACAATGAAAACTATAATCATATTATACAGTAAATAATATGTTTGGAAATGGAGAGATCCACTGAAAAGCAATGCTTGTAGGTTGCAGACCCCTCGAGTAATAATAAAGCAATTCATAAACAGGTCAAATAATACTTTTGAAACATACTTTTTAAAAATTAACAATAAATTGTAAATTTTGATTTGGAATTGCTTCCAACCACGTATACCAAGCTCCAAATTCATGAAACTATGCTAGCTTAGTTGAATGCTAAGTCTTACCTATAAGGATGATGGGGCTAATTAAGTAATTCGAAGTCTTTCGAAGTTCCCAGCTAGATTTAACAACTCCCATACATTTGATACAGGACCCACCTGGTTCCCATGGGCAATGTGTAAACTCATTGAATAATAAAGGCTAAACCATGTAACCCAATAGTTGATGACTAAGTAAACGATTGATTTAGTCATATAACCCATGTAACCCTATAGTTGGTGACGAAGTAGACGATTGATTTTAGTCGTTAAAATATATCCCTTTCACCCCAAACAGACTTGGATTGAAACGAATCTAGCAGGGTATCATATGAGGCCTATAGTGTGCCAGGTGCATTTATATGGGAATCGTAATGAAAACTGGTTAATTTTGTCAGATGTGTATACTGTATACGTTTGTGTATCCTCACAAGTGGTTCCTTTGAGCCAATTACACTTACCCCTCCAGTTGTTTAAGATTACACGTTGCGATCAAATTATATTCACATTAGTAGAATATGCCCGGCAGTTTAGAGTTAATTAATTCACTCCGTTCCATTATGCATTATCCACCGACATAATAATATACACAAACATGTGTACATTGGCGTGTAATGTAATGCAATAGCGTAGCGGTCTCGGTCCCAGGTATAGATGATCGTGTCATGTTTTATTCATGGCGCACGCATCCCAAACCGGACATGCCAGCCGTTCTATTTAACTCTCGTGAATAAATCAGGACCAATAAGTTAAATGAAAACAGTAGGTTCTATTGAGATCTGTCTTACACGGTGTTCATACCTATATTTATTCTTGTTAATAAATCAGGATGTCGATGGTTCCGTGTTCGAATAGGCCTATTTATATACCTACGGAAATAGGTTGGGTGCACGCGCACCGGTACCTAGATCAACATCGTGAAGTTTACACATTCAACTTTGATTCTCCGTGACTGTTAGGAACACAGGCTCTCTCTAATATCATGAATATTCTCTCAAAGGCTACATCCTTCTGTAGCTAACCAATGAAATGCTGTTGCTGAATGGCTTCTGGATCGGCTGCTTCGGGTGGGATCTCGGAAGGACAAATGTGCGATGACTTCTCTTGAATCTCGAAGACTACATCCTTCTGTATAGCTTACCAATGAATGATGTTGCTGAATGGCTTCTGGATCGGCTGCTTCGGGTGTGATCTCAGAAGGACAAATGTGCGATGATTTCCCTTGAATCTCTAAGACTACATCCTTCTGTAGCTTACCAAAGAATGATGTTGTTGACTGGCTTCTGGATCTCAGAAGGGCTAATGTGCGATGACTTCAGTGTCTGAATCTGTTTTGTTTCCGTCAAGCAATGGCCGCTGAATATCTGAAACTGACACAACGGCGTTATCATGGTTATTCACCTATTAAAGTTGTTGCGATTGGGTGATAACGATTCCCATACAAATTATTATTATTAGGCCCCTTTCGGTAGGTAACTTGGCAGTTGGCACTAACTTGGTCTGCGCCCGTTTGCGAAATCAACATGCAAGAGTTTATAGGGCTAGGATTATGACTATGGTCAAGATGATCGTTAGGGTTGGGACAGACTTAGACTAGAGTTGGGGGAACTGAAGTTTCAAACATCATGCATGTTAGACCAAACTAGACGTCTCGGACCAAATTGGTGTAGACAGCCAATCCTCCAGATGACACATCTACAATTGTTTCTATCACAAGCCGCTTGTATTATAAGCTATCTATATAGTAGGTCCTTGTCAAAAGATGTCGTAAGCGTTCAGCGATTTGACCCGTCAATATAGGAAAAAGGTTTTGCAGGTGCTCTAATGAATTGATTGATGATGGGCTTTCCATGCGTTTGCTAGAATACCTAATGCCAACACCCTTTCCCCACTGGTAGGTATATCCGATAGTCGGACATGGAACAATATAGGTGAACGTGGATTTAAAATACATATTATTATTATTGAATGCTAAGCACGGATGTTGAGCAAGAAAAACAAATCTGGGCTCTGAATGACGTACAATGTACCAATTGCAGCAGTTTCTTATTTCCCCGCCTAAAAATGTAAAGACAGGCTCCCGAGGGAAAGCTACAGATTTCTATTTTCAGGCCCAGCTATTAAACACATGCATAATCCGGAACAAGGTGCGCGCAATTATGAAGAATAAGTGCGAGTATAATCGATGTTACCATTATTTTTGCAGAGTTATATTCGGACGCAATCCTCGCATGCGGTGAAAGCAGGTTGCGCGTATCGCTAATTAATTGCAAACGTAACATCAACAGCAGATGTCCCCGACTTCGCCTCAGTTCATGTTCACGCACATTAATGTTACAACAAGAATTGCTCTATAGTCTGGTGATCGCTCAGCGTGAATACAGACTGAGAAAGATAACTGGTGGATATAACAAGGGGGTGACAAAGGGGGAGGGGGGGGGGGGGGGGTAGAGATGGGGTAAAGAGTGGGCAAATATAGGGTGCCAAGAAAACAGTTAAGAAGTTCAAAGAGAGGGGTAAATCGAACGGGGAAGAAGGGAGCAAAGAGAGGGGGTAAGGAGAGGGGAAAATATGGCCAATGAAGGGGTAAAGAGAGAAGGCAGAAGAGGGGAGCAGAGATGGGCAAATATGGATCAAGAAGGGGGGCAAATACGGACATATATAGAAGGGGCGAAGAAGGCGGCAAAATGTATCTATAAAGGGGAGGGGGCATGAACCAAAAAAAATAACATATAATTTGTATTTCTGTATTTTATTTCCATATATGAGCAAACATTGGGGGGTGAAGGGCAATACCCATATGGAGGATGTTGCCCACAGACTAAACTCGCCTATTAGACCGAGAAATTAGTCCCTGCAGTTCCAACGATCGTTCCCATCTCTTCAAGACCAAGACTTATGTAGACAATGCCAGGATCAGTATCGGGAGGGGGGGGGGGGGGGGGTAGGGCTATACCCATATGGAGGATGTTGGCCCCAGACTAAACTCACCTATTTAGACCGAGAAATTAGTCCCTGCAATTCCGACGATCGTTCTCCTGAGACATGCGTTTAGCTCCACTGAGTGTCACCACGTAGGAAGTCATATTGATTTAAAAAAAAAAGAAAATCCCATTTAGTTGTGGCTATTTCTGATTTCCCATTTGTCTACGCTTCTGGGGGAAATGGTAATCAATTTTGTTTAAAAAAAAAAGTCAGCATGATGCCTTTTTGATGAAGAAAATGACTTTCATCGAAGTTCAAAAGCGGTGCATGCATGATGCATTCATGGCGAGACGAAGCTATTTGAAGTCGTTTGAAAATCACTTTGTTGAGAGTCTTCGTCAACAAAGTAAGGATACATCAATGGAAAATACTTAAATATAATATATACTTTATTTACAATAGATTAAGCCAAAGTCAAGTCATATCACTGAGTCACTGACTACTATTATTTATGCAGGGCATGTTCACGATGACTTGACCGAGAAGAGAGGAAAAAGACGACGGCAATATTTATATAACGAGCGAAGATATACATGCATGCAAAATACGACTCGAAACCACGTATAATATAAGTAGGTCAAGTTCGAACTCTAAAGCATTTTGGCGGAAGAAGAATACGAGTTTCCTTTTCCGAAAATAGTTCCCATATACCTAGACAAGATGACAGCCACATTAAAACGTGTTTTTATATATCCTGTTGATAATAGAAATAATCTTTAATAGCCATACTCGTATAAAGTGCGTGTAATAAATTCTTCACTTCACCGTGCACAATGTATTTATTTGTCCCGATGCGTTCGACAGCCTTCGGCCTTGTTATCACGGTTATCTTTGGTTGTACAGATGAACGATTGGATCCCATACATATCTCAAAGACAAAATATACACGGTTGAATTGTGACAGGGCAGGGGATGATGGTTAAATCGTTTCATACTAGGCACCCACGGTCTTGCATTAGTAATTTCAGGGCATTGACCTCTATCATTAACTTAAAGGGATCTACGTGTAATACACTGTGTTGACATGTGCAAAAACTTACGAAGGGTTGATATTATTTTGGTTGATGAAATGAGTTTTTTTTTAATGGGGACCCGGGAGAGTGTGGACGTGTTTCCTTAATAGCGCTGTGTGCGCCTAACAGGCGACTGGCTGGAATACTCCCTAGGGAGTGGAACATGTGCACTTAATGTGCAGGAATGATTGCAGTGTGTATCCGTTGACCGGAGTAATAATAATAATAGTGTAAAGCGCTATATTATGATCCCCACTGGAATAGCGCTATATAAATAACCGTTATTATAATACATGTTGTCCATTGAGTGTCGGTACAAAATTCCATGGTAAATTAATGTCATAAATCTTGACCGAGTAATGATAGAAAACGCAAAGTGATATATTTGCTAACTAATTGGACTAACTGTGTACACAGTCCAATCATTGATATCTTTATAACGGAAGAGAATTCGGAAAACCGACATATATCCATGTGTATAGTGGTATCAATTTAAAGTTGTTTGTTTTGTGGATGTTGACAATGTTGCTAGATCCCTGTACACTAATTAATTATAAACCTTTCGAGACTACTTGAATTCGGTAGTACTCATATTTTGCATCGGATCCCAGCCCGAGATAATATAATAAATGTCCTTCGGATAGGATGCGAAAAGCAAAGGATAATCATATCGCCGATAAATAGGTAACACTACCTAATGCTATTTTGAATGCATTCGTATGAAGATCATGCACTATATATATCAGAATTCTCAGCCACTGCAATTTAAAGTACAAGACGAATACTGTCCCCTAAAGACAATTACTTCTGCAAACAAATATTTATTTGTACAAGCTTTTATAATTAAGGTCGATCGTTCTTTGTTTCATTCACGAAGAGTCTATAGTAATTAACTCCAAATAGAAAAGTACATAATATACAATTCGTAGAAATTTCGTACATGTCTGTACCAGTTCATGTTGTAGATTGTATAGGTATACTGTAATTATAGCGACATTATATTACTGTTCATTTCTTCGCGCGCTGCATGCCGGGAAGAAAAAGAAGAAAACAATGATAATAGAGCAAAAAGCTATAGGCTAACCAGAAATGTAAACATATCGCTTTATGATCACAATGCTGGCACCAAAAATTGAGACCTCTTAGCGTATTTGTAGAGCGCAGGGTAAACTGCATTAGTAGTTTGGTACGAAGGTTATTGGTGTCTATCTATAGCCTATATACAAGTTTGTCTCTCTATGATCATAATTGTGTACCCTTCCACTGTATACCGACCGTCGTAATCTATATAATGTATATACTTAACCCGTTTATTCAGCTAAAATTATCCGCCGGTTATGCCAATGTCTTTGATTCATGATACCATATTATTTATATCACATTGGTCTCACGTAACTATACAATTCTCATGTATAGGTTGTTAAATGCATCGTTCTATTGATATTCTCCGACCATCTCCAGTTCATTCAAGTCCGACTATTAAATTTAATTTCCACCAAATATTAGCCCACGTAATATTTGGGACACAATCAGACATAATACCGCATATTTAAGGTCAACTAGCTTATCTCTTACTTCATAATAATATCTGCCCTTTACATTTGCATAGTTCTGATCTTATACATTTTGATTTGACCCCTTTTATTAATCTTAATTTATCATATCAATCATAATAATATCTGGCGCACAGCTTATACCGATATACAAAGGCACATATGAATGGTGTGTATCTCATAGTGGTTCGCTCATCTGTTAAAAGAAAAACAACATTCGAGTGTATCTTTCAGAGCATCTGACGCTAATTCTGAAGCCCTTTATTCGTCTGAAATTATCATCAAATGATATTGTATTTGGCACACACTGCAATAATCGATAGCGCAAAACTTAACCTCTGCATGATGTAGAGTAAATCATTGGTTAGTAATTCGTTATTCTGTTAACATGTATTTTTAAAACAAAATGTCCAAGTATATTATGCACCAACCATCAATTTGAAGTTGGATGTCGAGTTGGGGTCATAAGGTTCGTAAGAAAACACGATGTTTAGACAAGATTGATAATGATAAGACATAATTATATACTGTTTTGACTATGCTTGTAATACAATTTTACGAATGAGGATAATAATAATAGTCTCGAGCGACAGTTCTGATATAAAACATCGTAACACTATAATATATACTCATGCTGAAACTCAAGTTTGCGATGTATAGATATCCTATACCATTGTATTCCACCATTGATACAAAATTAATGTCCATTTGATTGCACGTGTAATGATTGTGTAATGATTGTTTGGTGGGCATCGTAAGCGCCTTTGAATGTTTGAATAGATAAATGGCGCCATACAAGTGCTGTGGATCATCATCTTCAAACTCATATCCTACCATTGTACCACCATTGATACAAAATTAATGTCCATTTGATTGCACGTGTAATGATTGTGTAATGATTGTTTGGTGGGCATCGTAAGCGCCTTTGAATGTTTGAATAGATAAATGGCACCATACAAGTGCTGTGGATCATCATCTTCAAACTCATATCCTACCATTGTACCACCATTGATACAAAATTAATGTCCATTTGATTGCACGTGTAATGATTGTGTAATGATTGTTTGGTGGGCATCGTAAGCGCCTTTGAATGTTTGAATAGATAAATGGCACCATACAAGTGCTGTGGATCATCATCTTCAAACTCATATCCTACCATTGTACCACCATTGATACAAAATTAATGTCCATTTGATTGCACGTGTAATGATTGTGTAATGATTGTTTGGTGGGCATCGTCTGATTCAACCTTCTAATGGTGATGTATTATTAATGCTATTTACCCATTGGGCTTAACACAAAAAGTCGTAAACAGTAGATAATTGATTTACAGCATGTAGAGTACGCGGGTGACGTATTTACATGTCTATAAACAAGGGTATAACTATATAAAGATAGACTACCATTTTCATTGTATGTACATTCCCAAAACTCTATACAATCAATCACTTTACCTCACTAGTACCACACCATGCATCGTGAGCACGCTGTTTTGTATTTCATTAATGCATTATACATTTCGGAATAATTGATTTTCCCCCCTTGCGTTGTATAACGGATGGCTGCGCATGACATCATTCGCTTTATACTGTATTTGACTTTAATAATAATCGATGCTCAGTTTAGCAACTGTAAATTGTAATATTTCCAAACATGCCAACAGGGGGTAAAATATGATAAGTAGGCGAGGACACGCGTTGGGTATTTTGCATAGATTTTGTTTGACGTATTTTTATACTATAGTTGGAAAGACAAAACAACCTGCCTATTTTTTTTTTTATCTCGATCAAAAGTCAAATCGCCGGCAGCGATATTCAAAGTGCGATGAATATGACCCGCATTATATTATCACTGCATGAAACATTGCGTGATGGTGTATTGTTTTCCCATTGACTCCACTCAAAGGACTTGATATGCATACAATTACAATTGCACACTATGCATGTGGGGGATCATTGAAACGGTACATTGCGTTTGAACTTGAATAATGATTTGTTTTTATTTTTATTAAAAAGGTGGCATCAATGAAGAGATAATACGAAGCCAGAATAAATAACCATTGTATAACATTGTAAGGCGTTGTTTGGTTCTATAAAATTTGTAAGATTTGATTTACTCTATCGACCCCCTGCCGTGGTATAAGAGTATAAACCTATTTACAAAGTATAACAATGATAAACATGTGATAATATGAACACTGATGAACATAATTGTGATACTATGAACAATGTTAAACATGTGAACAAAAATACATATATTATAAGAGAATATTTGGCTTGAATCGAAGGCGAATACATTCTTCTGAGCGAGTTTGTGTGCATCCCGTTTCGCAGTGCTACCTACCTCTGAGCTATTGCATTTTCTTCCATGCGTTTGGTGCGCATCGCACAATACAGTACAGTATAAACTGTAATCAACGGACTGTATGCATCTTGCAACATTTCAGAAACGGCGTTGTCTATTATAATTTAATATCTAGAACTTCAAAAACCCAATGAAGAGTGATGTATTTTTATAATAACTAGTCTGGTGATCAAAATGTATTACTGTTTATTAATTTCCGAAGGAACACATGCCGTATAGTAAATACATGTACGTAGAAAAATCAGATTTATTACAGTCGCGGCACATCTCACACACTCGCCCGTGGATGTAACTGAAAGGGCGTCCGCTAGCGGTGGACTGTGGGCCAATTTGTTCCTATCGTGACTGGATAGCAAAACCCTGCACTTGTCGGTAATTCATGTTTTGAAGCAACTGGCATTGCAGTTTCACATAATGTATGTAAAAGCATTACGTTATTAAAATTGAAAAAATAATATCTTTGCCAAATACTGTCTAATTTTGTAGAACAAGGCTTCAAATGTAAGCTTGTGATAAGGCCTTTCTAAAAGCTTTATAAATTTTGATTTATACCGACAAATGCATGGTTTTATTAAAAATAAGAGTTCGTTTTTTACTCCCTGGTTTCCTCTAATATACACGATATCATGAATGCGTCTTATCCATCTATTTATTATAATGGTTCTGAACTTCAGATGCAATTTCCGAACAAGTTACGCGTGTAATGCTAATGTATATGGATGAGGCGGGTGATTGGATAAAAATCGACTTCTCTTTAGCCGCTTTCCGCCGAGTTGTACAACAACAACAAAATCTAAATATTTGTAGATCAACGTTCATATCTCGAAGGATGCGCGAATAGATTAGATTTGTGTTGAAACTTCTGGAGCATAAGCGAATACGGACATATGCCGGGGGAAGGGGGTATTTTACCCAAATAATAATATTTTCCATGTCACACCTCACAAATAATATTAACGCAAAAGAAAAAATGTGCCTTTTTCATTCACCTCCCTAATCGAAAATGAAATGGTTTTGTCTACAACTATTACAAGTCGCCTTTCCCCGAGAGCTGATGATAACAAAATACAATTCCGAAGGGGGGCAGCTCCTAGACACCCCCCCCCCCCCCTTCCCCTCTCCCCTCATCTTTCGTCTATGACTTGTATTATGAGGTGTGACTAATCCCCTCTCCACGTATACCTGAGTAACCACCTGACTGTGGGGTCCTTCATTCATTACAACTTCTTCACATGCATCAATGAGGATCGCTTTCTACCTCGAAAGGCACAGAGGGATTAAAACCGACTTGAAAAGTATCGCCTTTTAAAAAAAAAGATAGCTCTATAATGATAATACGAGTTATTGTGAAAGTGTTTTTGTGTATGAAAGTGTCAATATGACATAACCATAACCTGTATGTCTGGGCAAGGATTTACTTATAGCCACCTACAATAGTTGTTGGTGTTTTTTTAAATTTAAATTCGCTCGATCGTGTTCTTGTGAATATAATAGTCGGCCATACACGAGTGGTCAAACGGGTTGGTGGCTTTCTTTAGGCTTAGTGCTCGGTTTTGGCTGGGCAGTAATGCTTCACGAATCGATACCCATTTAGCCATGTAAAGATCCCATTTCAAAATGATAAACATGTATGATCAATGGTGATTCATTTTACGCCATCAATAACTGAATAAACAGATGGATCAGAGACAAAAAGCCACCATTTTCTGGAGGCCGGATGAGAGTAATTCCACTCTATCCTCTGAACTGAATTAAAATACGTTTCGGATACATTATCGCCTTTATGATTTATTTAGAAATATATATAATTTATGGTATTATTATTATTATTATTTTATTTTATATTTGTATTAGTAATAATGATAGTATTAATGTTGATGTTGCTTTTTTTGGTATAATTGTTACCATTATATACATGTACCATATCTGTGCAATAATAGATGAAAATATGTCATGAATTTACATAACTCAAAATAAGTAACACACAGCTAATCGCCAAAGGAATCATAACCCCTTTTATCCAACGCGTTCACTCATTTTTGGAGACATTACATTATACATGTCATACATCATGATTATATAATTTATATTACAGTATTATAATTACTTCTTACATGTGACTGACACAGTTTGACATAAACAAAGTACAACATACTTTTAATTATTAACGTATTATCGTGTACCTGTATAACATGACAGGTTTTTTTATGAAGTTTAATTCAATTTTTTTTATTGGAAGTTCCTAGAAATGAACAGTGTTACTGGTGGTCATTATTCATGTTATAATTGTTTTGGAGTACATTTGTATAACCTTTATTATGTAATCGTTACGTCATGTGTAATAACCGTTACGGGGCCATTCTTTGAAAAGTGAAACTGTTTTGGAAAAAAATGAAGTTTGTTTGTTCAGTTGTTTTATTCCATTATTGGAAAGATCAATGTCTAAGGTTCTATGAAATATATGTTTTATATTGAATTTAGAAAATGTCTTACTCATTTGCATACATTTGCATATTTCAATATTTAAATAAAAATCATAACTCAGAAAATAATCAAGCTAGCTTATTTCTCTTATTCTCCTGTACATGTTGATACCAACTTTGTGAAAATTGAACTTCATGTTACTATCTAAACCTAATATTTGTATAATTCCCATTCCATTTACATTGTACATGTAACACAAGTGACCACGCCAAAATGTCACACACGTGACCCAGACATCCCCACATAATAACATAATAACATACATTACAAAACAACTGTTTGAGATAATTTGTTACCATTTTCTTATATACTTACAGATAAATATCAGTTGTCTGATGAACATTTTAGCTTTTCATATTTCACAGGATTTCCAAAATGAAATTGAGCTGAATTTGTTTTCTTCAAAAGTGCTCTCGTGCAAAGTCACACACGTGACCGATGCCATTTGACCTCTGTCCTTGGGTAACGTAGTCCTAATACAATCTTCATTGTTACACCTAAAAGACTTCAACATATGCAAGTCCTATATGAAGTTCACATCATCATACCTCATATACTTACTAAAATATAAGCATCCTATTTCAAATTTGTTCATATTTTGGGTCACACACGTGACCAAGAATGGCCGTACGGAGTCCTATCCGTTAATTTATATTCCTCCCTGTCACCGTATGTAATTGTTTTAATTGTTAACATATTTGTTTTAACGTTTAAACATTGATAGTATGTATTATATGACGTTTTGAATTCGCGATTGATAATGTTGAATAACTTATTGTTCATATTATTGTCTGGTAATGATACACGCAGTGACATTTTCACCGTCGCACAGGTTTATTAATTATAACAACTTTTACCCGGAAAAGTTGTACTCGATTTGTTTTTATTAGACATGAAAACAGTTTTAGCGGGGGTTTACACCTGACAGCCGCTGTAGTTAATAAAACAAGCACAATTAAAGGGATCTAGTAACTTTGTTGACATGTGTAAAAAGTGATGATTGGTTGATATAATGTATATTGTTGTTATCTATTACTTCCACAGGCTATTGTGTGAAAATTTCAAGTCAAATGGACGTTATATGGCCGAGTAATTAGCAAAAATGCACAGTGATATTCACTAACTCACAGCACTCACTTTGTACACGGTTTCAAAACTCCAACGGATATTTTATTATCTGAAAACTTCAATCGAAATTTGAAAAAAACGAAACCTGTCCCATGTTATTTTTGTCAATACGAACAAAACAAGATATGAGAGAACTGCTAGTTTTCCAATTGGATTTTGAGGATTTGGACAATGTTACTAAGTCCCTTTAAAATCGGGGCGCGTACAATAAATTAGTCAGTAGGAGGAGGCAGACAAGAGTTGTCACAACCCCTTGGCTTTTTTGCCCCCTTTTTTAGTGGAAGTATAGGTTTAGGTTTGGTTAAGGTTTAGGTTTAGGTTTAGGTTTGGCTAAGGGTTAGGTTTAGGTGTGGTTAAGGTCTGGTTAAGGTTTAGGTGTAGGTTTAAGTTTGGTTGACGTTTATGTTTAGGTTCAGGTTTAGGTTTAGGTTGAGGTTTAGGTTTGGTTGAGGTTGAGGTTTAGGTTCATGTTGAGGGTTTGGTTGAGGTTGAGGTTTATGTTTGGTTAAGGGTTAGGTTTAGGTGTGGTTGAGGTCTAGTTAAGGTGTAGGTTTATTTTGGTTGAGGTTGAGGTTTAGGTTTTGGTTTTAGGTTTATGTTTTATTAAGGGTTAGGTTTAGGTGTGGTTGAGGTCTAGTTAAGGTGTAGGTTTATTTTGGTTGAGGTTTAGGTTTAGGTTCAGGTTTGGTTTAGGTTTATGTTGAGGGTTTGGTTGAGGTTGAGGTTTAGGTGTATGTTTAGGTTAGGTCAAGGTTTAGATGTAGGTTTAGGTTAGGGTTAGGTTAAGGTTTAGGTGTAGGTTTAGGTTTGGGTTAAGGTTTAGGTTTTTTGTTTAGGATTATATTTATGTATATGTTAAAATGTAAGTTAGTGTTATGTTTCTGTTTAGGATTGGGTTTAGGTTTAGGTTTAGGTTCGGTTAAGGTTTTGATTAGGGTCAGAGTTAGGAAAAGAACCATGGTTTAGATATTATTTTTAGCTGGTTGATGAAAAACTCAATATCACAGTAATACTGTCGCTGGATAAAATGACTTGTCATGAAATCGTTGCATCATCATGCTTCGTTGCCTATAGTGTTCCAGTTTTCGCGCGTATGTAGGATTCTGTCCTAAATCCCACCTTGTTTTTGTTTCCACCTCATCGCCCCCAAGATCTGATGATTTCTGACATTGGGATTTCTATATAGGGGGGCGAAATGTTAATATTATTTGCATGGCATTATTCTGGTGTACAGTGCTTATATTAGCGGACTCCCGCCATTTACATTTGCATTAGTTTTACTTGCAATACTTAATTTGTGATTATTCGTTTTTAAAATGGATTTAAATATGAAAAAAATGTATATTGTGATAGTGGTTAGTCCTCGTTGGTTTATATATTAGTATTTCATAATCTTAAACATAAATACCCACGTGATATAACTAATTAAGTGTTTGTTGTTTGCCTGTTGATTTAAAGGGTTGTATAGGTTTACCCGGTCAAATTCGGTAAATTAGCAGTCAGTTTCGTAACATAATTCAAAGTATAATGTTCGCACTGGAAACCTTTGAAGAAAAAAAAAAACAACGGCTGAATTATCGTAAAATTGAGTTTAACGTTTATGATAAGACTGTTGTTCTCGTATTATATACCAAACATTAGTACATAAATCATTACAAAATCATAAATATGCGACGAATGATGTTGACATAATTCTCAAAAAACCTGAATGTACCTAAGTATGTACATTGTATTCCCCAGCCCTCGATAACTTGATACAACAAATATATATTTTGTTTCATCCGCAACTCGCCTCGGGTAAAAAAAAAGATTGAATCAACGCTATATATTAGCATGATGGAGCATAAATACGCACTTGCGCAATTTGTATTCATTTCGTGATCAAGCGACTATACAAAACATTCCCCCCTGCCCCCCTTGACATAATTTGTCGAATGGGGTGTAGAGCGTGATGTAAATTACCCCGGCAAAGGGCACACAAATTCGGTTATTGGATACATACAATTAGACTGATTCTCTCCAGTCATCCCAAATTATCTTTATTGGTACCCGCAGCGATTTTGTGATGGCGGGCGTTTTTTATTACCTCTATTAATACATTATTTATTTCATGTCAGTCGCTTTGCAGACGTTGACGGATTGCGTGTATATATACATGTATACATGCATTATATCATACAAGTTCGTAGCTTCGGGGAAACATACTTTATTTTGTCACTGACAAATATGATCGCATTATCATCATGGTTATCGGTTATAGGAAAAACAAATTACGGGGAATGTCTAGTCTTTATTCAAGGCCATGGGTGGATGTTGTGATAGATTTTGGGAGCTTCTAGGATTACCAGCATTATATAGACGCGTAATGCAATGCACCAAACATAATCGTAATCATTCTTGTCTTTGGCTTCGCCCTTGGTTCATAGAAATGAGAAGCTGCTTGTTTGTTTAGCGCATAGGCCTTGCCAAAAGGCAATGAAGTTTCAGGGGGTGCGATAGAAAGAGAGAGAGAGAGAGAATATGGCACTGTGTATGTTTGTATGTGTATGTGTGCTTGTATGTGTGTGTTTGTGTGTGTGTGATAGAGAGAGAGAGAGAAAGAGAGAAGGGAGGAAACAAAACAAAACAAATATTGTTTCAAGTAGCAAAACTATTTGTTCAATGAATTTGTATTCGTAGTTTTGTCCTTTCTTAAAACCTGGAATTCGCCATAAGACTGTCAAAAACGTGTTAATCCCTGTTAATTCTAATTTAACACGCTCCCTACTGTATATATTGTATAGTTTGTATAGACTGGGTTAGTTTACTGTATACATTATTTCATGTTCTCGTAACACATGGGTTAATAAACTACAAACGACTTATACCCCCAAAAAAGTTACGAGTTGATTTTGACTTTTGAACGACATCGACGGGGTTCTGAAAATGTCAGCCCATTTTTTATTGTGATCTGTTTGGTTGTCAAATGTAGGAGCGCTGCAGCTTTTCACTGGCAGACCAAAGATCGATCGTAAAAATGAATGTCGTAAACGTCTAAAAGTTAAATAGCCTATACATAATTGTATTGCTTGTGTCGTCACAGTGCGATTGTTTGTATGTGCGTGCGTGTCAGTGTGTGCGTGTGTGTGCGTGTTTGTGTGTGAGCGTGTGTGTCTGTGCCTGTGTGTGTGCTGATCTTATAAAACATTCTTTGAGTGGAGTAGTTATTATTCACATTGTTTGTGATTTTATACCTTGCGAAATAGTTTGGCGTTTGTGAAATATTATATAAGGTATACAAAATAATATCTAAACCGGCCATATTTTTCCCAAAATCTTACAAATTCTTCCTATTTCGGGGTTTTCCGTTGAAAACTTGGATATTCGGGCAAAAGACATAACCCGGTATATATTTTATATTGATACACCCTTGGCTATGACTCAAATTACCAAAATAGCAAATGTTTTTGTCCAAAGTCAACCTACAGTATAGTCATTAAACATCAGACGTAAACTTCAAACGTTCCGATAAAACTTCACACTATTTATAGTCCTTCCGTTTTTATTGAAAATCTCACTTTTTAAAATATTTTTATGATCGTCGTTTTTTATTATCGTCTATACCATATAATATATTTTTGCAAGTAGGTATGATCATAGTTTAATGTTGTTGACTCGGCTGCATCTTTCAAATTTTGGCCCGGGGATTTTCCACGCTGGATACATAATAGACTTCATTTTATGGCACAATAATTATATGGAATAAATCGTCGCTCTTGTTAGCGCTAGAGGAGCACGAGCAAGTATGAGTTTGTTTTTCTTCAAAATGGATTCATTTTTAGTACATGCATTTTGGTTATTTCGCAGTCGGACAGTCTTGTTATAAACAATATTTAATAGTTAACAATAGTTAACAATCTGTACTTCAGTAGACGTTAAACTGAAACAAGAGGAGTATAGGGTTCACATGCAGAGGAGTTGTTGTTTTCAGGTTTTGGCGTTCATATGTACGCCATGGACAAAAGGGGGCATAACCCACTCTCCACTATATACAATAAAAAAATTAAGAAAAGAAGACCTCGTTACATATTTCTGAATTAATTTGTTATCAACCTGGTGGAACACGGGGGTATTCCCAAAACATGCACACACAAAAAAGCTTTATAGCTTTATAATACGAGCCCGGTCTGTGCATGCAAGTGTTATTGTGAAAGTGTTTTTGTTTACGAAAGTGTCAATATGACATAACCTGCATGTCTGGTCAAGGATTTACTATAGCCAGGTATAATAGTTGTTGGTGGTTGTATTTATTCGCTCTATTATATTATTGTGAATATTATAGTCAGCCATACAACCCTAAAACATGCACAAAACAAAAGTCGGAAGTAACCATCCTTTATTACGCCTTAGGTTATGTGTATGTGTGTGTGTGTGTGTGTGTGTGTGTATGTGTAGGGGGGAGGGGAATTTATCCCTTCACTATTATGTAGATATTAATTTTCGACAGATTATCCTACAGGCCTGTCGTTAATTACGAGTTACGCGTTAATTACACAAAATATTTTAATTACAAAGGTCGCCTAGTCGCCTACTTAAAAGTATTTTTATACACTAAAAATGTATTGTTTAAAGGCAAGTTAACCACGCTTAAAGATCATAATAATGGTACGTAAGTATAACATTATACTGTAACAAGTTGTGATTTTGAAAGCAATGTTTGTATAAAACGTAGACACACACACGTGTTAAATTCCTGTATAAAAATCAAAGTGCAAAGTGCGTCAAGAAATTGATCATAACAACTTGGCAAGGAAATACATTTGGCCATTTACATTGTTCTGAAGTGAGAGAAATGTTATGCCAAGTCATGATGATTTTCAAAAGTATGTTTTTGTAGATTATACGATAAAATTAATCTTAGTCAATACTTGATATAATGGATGAACGATGTTTTATACGTGTTGTTAATGAACAATGCTTTAATATATTGATTTTAGAATGATACGACCCGAACTGCCTACATTGAATAAATGATTACAACTGTAAGACATGATTATTACGAGAAAAAAAACAAGTTCTCAATACTGAAAATAACTACACAACGGGACGAATACTAAACCATGAACATTGGATATTGAAACAGCCCATATGGTATATTACGAAGCCGTGTTACTGATCATTGCTCGATTTTAGATTGACATAAACTTATCTACTACTCGTCTTTATTCCCAATAGTACTGCTCGTTATCATAATAGTGAATGCATTTTATACCGAGCTCTCGTAGATATAGATATTCAGGTTGTCCCATCATGTTAATACGCTGAAGAGAAAAAAAGAAGGATCGATTCGATATTCTAATGTAATTGTTATACAGTGATATGGCTCAGTGCTGCTGCAGCTATTACCGTATGATAATGTAAGGAACGCGCGAGTTGTTATTCCGCCCATCGATCACCACTAAATGTTACACCCGTCGGGAACGGGCAAAATCCAAAATGTCAGATAGTTCCCCCTTCGGATGTTTTTGTATTGTTTGACTAAAAATAATGATAATTGCACGAGGTAGTAGACACACGAAAGTCAGACGATGCATCATTTGTATTCCAAACGTGAATCAATTCAATAATTGCTCGCAAGAAAGTAACTGTGGATGTATACATTAACCGTATAGACGATGTCCTTTTTGTTTTAAAAACCCGAGATGAGTTTTAATATAGTAAACACCTGTATATAAAGACCACTAAAAGGGATGCAGAAACGTGACCTTGTAAATAAGGAGATGGTCTTAATAGGCAGGTTCATTTAGAAGCAAGTTCTTCCCTATATGGAGTCAAGTTTAAATGTCGTTATAATAATAAATATCACCTGACTTAGTATTACAGTACATGAGCTGCCATGTAATATTTTTGGATATTACATGGCACTGTTACATGGCAATCAGATGATAAAACAGTTGTTAACTTTGCTGTCGGGAAAATCATGGAATGTTCCCCTCGGGAATTTAAAATGCTATTTCGTGAAGAAAATAAGTCCCTCGACTACGTCTCGGGACTTATTTACTCTTCCCTCAATAGCATTTAAAATCCCTCGGGAGTGGAACATACCGTGCTTTTCCCTCCACCACCAGTTAACAACTGTATATTATAGTGTACATAATTATACAGGTGGTCATCATAGAGCACTTTGTGCTTATGTTATCTAGCATATACACCAAACCGCTAGACACATGCATGACGTAGTATGTGCATTTTGTATGCATGTGATCATTATTCTGATAATAATAATTGTGAACGCTATGACGCTCAAGTTATAATCAAACATAATGTGCTATAATTCAAACCTATATACATACCTATATTTTGTTTAACTGCCTCGTCGCTCTAGATCAATGAGACGTTATTGCACTTCGTAAAAACAAATTGTGCAGATAAAAAAAATGATTCGCAAACGGCGTGCATTGACTTTTCATTCGTTTGTAAAGATTGTCGTGGCTTGCGTAGTTACTTTGATTATAAAATATATTTGATTATTCTAACTCCGTCGTTTTTTCTGTATGAATATGTCACCATGGTAACGAATATTCAAAGTCTCGTGCCTTGGAGACAAGAAGAGAGCGGAAAAGGCTCGATTTCACCCCGGTTTGTTTTTCTCTTCCTCCTTAGCGCGCCCTTGGTGGCAAAGATTTGAATACTGAAGTATTTTTTTTAAAGAAAGGGCGATCTATTTTTAAAATAACACACAAAATATATAATATGATATTGAGAACAAAAATATATACAATTTAATATGCAGCTCGCTATATAAACACCCAATGGCGTAGCCTCTCTGAACCCAGATTTGGGGTGGGGATGGGTGTGGGGGGGGGGGGGGGCGTTGGGGCGGAAAAGAGGGACATAAGTTGCACATGAGGGTGTAATCATTCTGTGCAAATAATTATATTATTTACATGATCGTATTCATTTTGTTGGCCTGTATGGGGGTGGGGGCAGTTAGGCATGTTAGGGGGAATTATGTCTACACGGAGGGGGGGGGGGGGGGGGCAGGCATTATAAAAGGTGTTTCGGATTTGTACACGAGACGCGCGATGCCATCTTGCTTGCGCCTTGCGCATGGTGTAAAATACACACCGTGGCTCAGTATTTAGTGCGCACAACCTATAGCCTAGTTGGTTACGAATGTAATCGCGGTGTAGTAATTCGAAGTGCCCTCTATACATCACCACGAATGACACCCCCCCCCCCCCCCCTCCTCCCATCTCAGTTATACGCCGCTATAGCTATGAAGCTCACACCGTGCCTGAATACACGTGTGACCATGATATTGCAATTTTTGTTTGTTTGTTTGTTTATTTTTTTATACACGGTAAAAAAAAGGCCCTCGATCAGCCATAAAGGGTGTTTTTTTCATCAGAGAGGCCGTTTCTGGAAATATTAATCGCATTTCATTTGATCCTTCTATAGCTCTATCTATACTCGTCCTTGCGTTCACAGGAAGGTTACTTCCTCTATATAGAGGAACATGTAATTTGAATCTGCATGATATACATCTGGCCGTGGCATCTCAATTTCTTTACACAAAAATAAGCATTAATCCTTTTAATACCATTATGCGATTCTGTGCAGTAGAAACTTAATGATTGTGTTCTTCGTGTAGCAATGGATGAAGTAACAATACCGTTACCATTCGGTCTTCCACACACTCCTTTTGTTCCTCATTCAGAGGAGGAAGTTGACTGTGTTCCTATCCGGACGGACGGAATGAAAGTCATGTATAGAAAGATTGATGACAAAGCGTACATTATTAAAATACCATGATATAATCGCAACACAGGCTGATAAATCATGGATATAATAAACCCCTCAAAAACTTGGGAAAAGTCACGTAGCTCTTTCCTTTTTAAGATTTTGTCCATAATGGTATAAAGACTAAAGAGACTAAGGAGAATGCCCATGCTCCCGGGGAGTGGATATAGTGCACGTTTAAAGGGATCTAGTAACTTTGTTAAAATGTGCAAAAAGAGATGAATGGTTGATAAAAATGTATATTTTTGGGGGTGATCTGATTTTTCCACCAATTATGTCAAAATTTCACTTTAAATAGATTTGAAATGGCCGAGTAATGAATGAAAATGCAAACTGGAATATTCGCGAACTCATTGCACTGATTGTGTACACAGTTATTACTTTCCAGTGGATAATTAAAAATCCGAACACCTCAATCGTAAATGTATGTTTAATGAAATGGTATTTAAAAGCAAACTGTTCCATGATTATATTGGTAATATGAATACAACAAAGTATGGGAGAACCTCTATAGAGATTTCTAAGTAAGTCTTGTGGATTAGGACAATGTTACTAGAGCCCTTTAATGCTAGCTTGGTTGTGGTAGAATCTGATGATGAGGTCTTTATAATATTATAACTTATTACTAGGTTGAGTAACAATGGAAGGTCAGGGGCATGTGGTGCATCTCTAATATTATATTATTTTAATGAAGCCATTAACTACGTGAACTTGCAATTTAACGGGCTATAGCTTAGTTACATGATTACTAAAATGGATTGTGCAAACAGCTGAGCAGGCCTTAATTAGCGTGAATATTACTTGAACATAACGATGTGTGACATCACCTTTTAAATATCGTTAATTATAGCTAAAAAGGTTGCATGAATGTATACTTACACAATATTTTGTATTTCGTAATGGTAAAGGGATAGTAAATTTCTGGTACACTTTCTGGTCAAGAGGGCACAAAAGAACAAAGTCTGTTGTTAGGGTAAATTCAGATGAGTTTCATACAGGTTGGTATAATATCCCTCCCTGTAATCACTTGCCCCACAATATGCACCTCTATTCGTACTAAATGTATCGTTCGTTCCTTACCTACCTCATGCTCATGCATCCATGTTTGTCCGCTATTGTCAAAATCGACAAAACTTACTTAGAACTCTAGCCGCTCTCACATACCGCGTTGTATTCATATAAATCGAAGCATGGAAGATGCATTCTCCATAATCAAAGACAGTAGCCCGAGTATTTTCGGGACCAGCCTTGTACGGGTTTAGACGATACTGCACAGAGCTGAATGGTCCTTTAATGGGATCTAGTAACTTTGTTGACATGTGCATACAGTGATGAATGCTTGATAAAATATGTACTTTTGGGATTTGATACTATGTCCTCTGGGTATCGTGTGAACATTTCACATTAAATGGATGTTATATGGCCGAGTAATGAGCAAAAATGCAAAGTGGTATTCCGTAACTCATTGCACTAACTCAGTACACAGGTACGACTATCCGGTGGATAGGTAAAAAATCCGAACACTTCAATGGTAAATATCTTTGTAACGAAAGCGACATTCGAAAAGCCAAAATCTGTTCCATACTTAATTTATTGGTAATACGGACCCAATATAAGGTATGTGAGAACCTTCAGATGTCTAACTAGAAGGCCGACAAAGTCAGCATACCCACGCCTCCCATTAGCCCTGTTCTACCCCTTCGTCGGCCTCAACCCTGTTTTGCTTACCGATGCATCCTAAAAACATAGTGATCAACCGTTGAACAGAACGAGTGTATGAACTGTATGTTTATCTTAAGCGTATAAAATGAACATCTGTTCATCTTCACATTAGTGTCGGGTCAATAATAATTATTAAATAAATAAATTTATTTTTCGGAAACTTACCAATTTCTTGGCGCTTCAAAGTTCAGATCAGCGTGTTGCAATTCAATTCCGTTCCGTATTAATTAACCCGGAATCGAAAGTACCGTACCATAACATATGGTACCGTGCGCGCGATCGCGATGCACACCTGGACTAAACTTGTTAGTTGCTGCTCGATTGGATTCAGCGAGGTTACCGTACCGCGCCCATAACGTGCAGATATTATTTAGGCACACACGTGCATTAAATACATACTCAAACTTCAAGGTTCCACAGAATTTGCAGGGGTCAACCAATCATCACCAAAATCTAATCGATTCTTCCATGTCACTATCCAAACATTCCCTGAAAATTTGGTGCAAATCCGTTCACCCGTTCTCTAGTTATCTTGTACACAAACAAAAAAAAAAAAAAAAAAAAAACAGACAAACAAACAAACAAACAAACAAACAAACATACGGAACCCTTTACATAACCCCCTGCCGATTTCATCGGCGTGGGTAATTAAGTGTTGTGGATTCGGGCAATACAATGCTACTAGATCAACTCAATCAACACACACACGGACGGTAATTAAACAGGGAGGGGATGGGCGTCTAAGACTTCGTGGTCGAAATTAATTAAACGAAGAGGGAATTAAATCTGCTACATGCTTATTTTGGTCAACATATATACGGTCGTATAAATCGTTCGCTATGTAGCAGATTTTGTTATTTACAATCATAGTAATATACAATAATATTATAATAACTCATCGTTACAAAATCTTTTATTCACCGCATGTCCGGCAAATGTTAAATGCGAAACTATACGCATGAAAATGATATTTAACACGAATGAAAGACTTTTATTTCTGTGTTAACAATCTTTTATTCACCTCGTGTGTGGCAAAATTAATGTTAAATGCGAAACCAAACGTATGGAAATGATATTTAACACGAATTAAACCTTTTTTGTTCACGGCTGCTCATTTTTAGTATAAAAGTCAACAATGTAAAACGCAAATAAAACCTTTTTTTTCTGATTTGGTTATTTAAAGAAAAAGGTTGATCGTATCCTTGCTTGTTTTTTGTTTGTTGGTAAGGTTTCTTTTTTGCAAAATGATCACGGTTGAGACGAGCACGAATTTCTGTCGTTTGGGGTTACCCGATACAGACGTGAAATCTTCAATCTAGTTCTGTATGTATAATATTACCAAGGGACAATTATGACATACGTGTGCAAATGAATGGCATTTGAAGAATACGTGTTGCATATTTATATTAGTCTGAAAAACTTTAATTAAGAAATTTCATCTTCATTTTTGCGAACATTTGATATTCTAGCCATCTTATTTTCACAGTCTACGTTCCTTTCAGCGAAGACGTATACCTTAGTGTAACTAGATGCTATGTATATTTTAATATCGAGCATGGAAATGGATCCATTTTGATACTGAATAGTATGGTATGGTAGTGTTTGAATGCATTTTATTTTTATTGAGACGGGTATAAATACGGTACCGTGACGATAATGAGTACAGCTCTCTCGCGAGAGGGCGCTCGTGCAATCGCCACCGTGCGCTTTGCACTCATATCAGTCTGTTTCTGACAGAGACTGCAGCTCAAACCCGTCTTTTAAATAGAAAGTGACATTTTGTAGCAGTTAATATTGTTTTAATTCGAATATAATGGAGGCCTTTAAAAAAAAAAGACGGCTATCCATGACAAAACAATAACAGTATAGCCTTCTCTTACCTAGCAATTATGCATGGGCGTCGATACTTACGTAATACCTATTCATTAGGGAGGGGGGGGGGGGTGAATGAATAGATCATCCCCCCTGATGAATAGGTATCAATGACAGATCTACGCCCATGCAATCATGTATGAGCGCAAAAGTAATATCAAAACAGTGGGAACTATATATTTTAAGGAAGAATTATCCATTGTCGTTAGTACTCACGCTAAAACATGTATGATAAGCCACTTAATCAACATCCAAACTTTCTATAGTGACCACCAACTATAGAGGTGACCTATTTAAATATTGGCCTCTTCCATTTCCTTTAAATGTGGTCACTATACACAATGTATATTTGTTAAGTTTTTAGTAACAGTATAACAACGAACGTCATAATATTATCATATTTTGTGTTATAAAGTTCATGAACAGCAACGTCAATAGCAATATAATATCCTAAATTTGAAAAACAAAAGGAGATGCCTTTTTTTCCAACGATATGACTTCATTATAATTATTATTAACAGTAAGTCCCTTCAAATTTTGGAGCAGATTGTCCTTCATGGAAATAATTCTCCTCCTCTTAATGTCTTAGCCTCCATCCGAGTTAACCCACATCATAATTATTAAAAGAGAATATTCATTCAACCACTGGTAATGATATAAGCTTTGCTCCCGAGGGAGTAGAAAATGCACGTCATTGTGCCGATTGATTAAGAGTGAATCCGATTATACTGGGGTGACAATGCCATCATAAAGCGCTTAGCGATGATGCTCAATCATAATTACAGCCGAGGCGCTTATATTCATGGAGGTCATTGGTATCATTTTATGACCTTCTATTTCTTCTCCCTCTGATCAACTTATTCTTTTTCTTCTAGTCGTTGTCTTCTTCTTTAAGTCCTTCTATCCAAAAGTATGTCAAAGTACAAGTATAAAAGTTGATTTTGCACCATAATGTTTTTGCAACCCTCAAAATGTTTAGTAGTAATTATACTTTTGACATGATAAATATACATAAATAAAGCACATTGTACTGTAAGTTAGCATTATTTCCACCACTGTAGGTTACAATATACATGCGATTAAGAAATTGTATTATTATTATTAGTTTTACCATGCTGAGACATGAAGTTGATAGTTTGTTAGCTGCAAATTGCCCGTAGCCGCTGCCTGCCTGCGCCACCGCTTCTAAACTTAGAGGCCATACGCCCTCTTTCGGCAGAATGTATATAATGAACGATATTATTTTGACGTGTTGGTGAAGTAATTCTTGCTGGTCGCCTACCTGTATGCTCTAATTATTCCAAAGTCATCACCCATTCACTCAAGTGTGGACGTTGAGTTCTTAATCATTCACACAGCCGTTAATTTGCTTAATATTTCATTTGGACGAATAAAGTTGAGTTGGAATTCGAACGAAGCGAGCTGAGATGCCCAAGAATCGGCCTAGGATGGAGATGGTTCAACATGTTCAAGGAACAGGTGTCAGTTATTGTATCCCGATGTTGGTGGTTCTGTTTCTGACGCTGAGTTGCCCAAGACCTTGTTTTCTGGTTCCCCTCTCACCCGAAGAACCTATTAACATAGCATTAATGCTCCCCAAGTACCCCTTACCATCAACAAGAGGACGGATACCCTGGCTGGCCCCCGGGCGCCACTACCCTTACTTTCTCCAGATGGTCGTCCCAGCCGTCAGGCTCGCCCTCGAGAAGGTCGAAAACTCCAGCCTCGCCGTGCCCAACGCCATCAACCTGATCGTCGAGGACACCGAGTGCTGGCTGAACACGGCGCAGTTCGCCGCCATCGACCTCCGCTACATCGACAAGGTCATGGTCTTCTTCGGGCCGGTGTGCGAGTACGCCGTCGCGCCCGTCGGCAGGTTTTCGTCGCGGTGGAACGTGCCGCTGATCACGGCGGGCGCGCAGGCGCACGGTTACGACGACGACGACGAGCAGTACCGTCTCATCACCAACGTCCAACCGCCGCATCGGAAGCTCGCGCACTTCATCGCCGCGCTCTGGGAGACGCATCGGTGGACGAGGGGCGTGGTACTCTACCACGAGGGCGACCCCAACATCAAGGATGAGTATTTCATGGCGGGTGGGGCGTTTCACGTGCTCGCGGGCAAGGGCGACGGGGGCTACGGTTTTAACATGACCTACCAGCAGTTCAATGAGTACGACTACGACGACGAGAACTATTCGGAACTTCTCGATCGCTATGTCATGCCCTTTAGTCGGGGTAAGTCCAGGTTTAGCCACTTAGTACATTGCTTGATCATGTTGACCATGTCCATAATTTTAAATCATTACATGCATTATGGATTTTGCTGTTAAAGTATTATCTCTCCAGATTGTCTATTCTTGCTCAAACGTGGCCTATTTAGTACATGTTAGTTTATCCAACGTGAGAGAAATGTATATTTTATCGATTATATTATGTTACAAATGACGAAGATTGGTCGATTGGTGTTGAGTTTATTCATTTAATGCAAGTGAGTTTCTGACCAGAAAAACGATTTAAAAAAACGAAAGGCTTTAGCAACATAATTATGTTCATGTTATTACATTTTGAAATTATGCAATATGGTAATATCGAGTATTTCCTTCATAAAACCCATGATTGAGCACAACACTTACACCTTGAGACTTTCGTAACATGCCTGTGCTATTTACAGCACAACTTTAATTGGGTAAATATTGTATCTATTTAAGTTTCTGAAGAGGGTGCAATGGGGAGGGGGGTAGGGGGGGGGGGGGGGGGGGGGGTCAAACGTCCTCAATGTGGGAGTTTATGCCCCCCTATAGGGTCCCTGTGGTGAAACAATACGTAAAGGAAAACAACATACCGCATTCATTTGTACGCAGGCTGACCCCCCCCCCCCCCCCCCCCCCCATCTCAATCACGGGAATATACACCCCCATATCCCCCGTGGGGGTTCACCCCGGCTACGCCCGTTAATAAATATTGTACCTGCCCTCCCCTCGAAGCCCTCATAATCTTCTATTTGAATCGCTGTCACTTGGGGGTGATTTGCTGAACACCGTGCGCTTTCATTTGACACGGAGGGGAGAAGTAGGCACCCGTGTCAACACGCGCAATTGATGACCAGGGTAAAACTGGAGGGATTTGGTGTTGGATGCGTAGGCCCCTTGTCAACACTATATTTCGATAACCAGGGCAAACCTGGAGGGGTTTGGTGTGGATAGATGTGGAGGCCCCTTGTCAACACTGCAACTGATAACCAGGGTAAACTGGAGAGATTTAGTGTGATATGCGTCAGGCCCCCTGTCAACACTATACGCGATAGACAGGGTAAATCTGGGGAGATATAGTGTGGGGTGCGTAGGCCCCTTGTCAACTCTATACGCGATGAAAAGGGTAAAACTGGAAGGATTTAGTGTGTGATGCAAAGGCCTATTGTCAACACTATTATAATTGCGATCACCAGTGCAAATCTTGAATGATTGTCTTACCAACACTTAATACGCAATCATCAGGTTAAATCGTGAGATGCGTTAGTGTGGATATGTTTTCGGACACGGTTGGTAACATGCATGCCTCCTAATCGAAAGATCCTGCGTTCGATGCCCATGTTAATACAAAAACAAAATTATCTGCATTGTTACTCTCAATCCAGTATAGGTGCTGTAACGTGTTTATTTCCCACTGTGTTATCGTGTGACAGCACGCAGCTAGTATGCTCTCGCGGAGGAGTTAGACTGGTGCAATGACAAGTATGCTCCCCGGGGAGTTTGATCGGTGCATATGATAAGTGTGTATAAGTTTCAAACATTATTGTATAATTTACCCTGACCCGCCCGAATCCCTGTTGAAATTAAGCGCTGAACACGGGCGCACAGTGCAGCCGTATTTTATTTTAACAAGACCATGAAGAATATAAATCACGGAACAATGCACATAAACCCGAGAGACAAGGTGTGAACGCAATAATGACCGAGAGATTGAGAGAGATGGATAGAGAGAAACAAAGAATTGATATAAAGATTGGATAAGGAAAAGGATGGGTGGGGCAGAGAGAGGGAGAGAGCGGTGGTGTCGGGGACATAGCAATGTGTTTTGTGACGTGCATAGTGGTTTTACCTTTTCACGAGAACAAAACAAAGGAAAACGGTTTCTTTATAACGCTTTTATGAAAAACAAACATTAATATTCTGCACTGACATTTCATCCTGCGGTTGCGTCTGTGTTTAGGAGCGACCCTATTCAAACACCGATAAGAAAATCAGCTTTAAGTAACCGCGAGTTATCAAATTTGCGCGAAAAACCAATAGCCTGAATACTCAATTTCGACACGTACATTGCATATAAAATAGGGTATTTTTTAATAAACTCACACCAGATATAATGCAACTCCATCGCAACTGTCAAACTAGGGATGTATTATTCGTCTCTTGATAACCTTATTTGTATGCATTTTACTCTGCATTAATACATTCTCTATGCTATTGTGATTCTTTAGTAGTTTCGTTGGAGTAACAAATTAACAGAGAAATTAAATAGAATTTGCAATGTGATTAGTTGGTATGTTTTGTGCTAGCTGTATTGAAATTGCACTAAAGAATAACAATTTAGTATAGAAATATCAGATGAATTTGATGAATATATTTTGCAGTTAAATGTTGATCAAGTTGTAATATATTATTATACTTACATTTTAAATGTTATCATTATAAAAACATTATTATATTTTATGTGTCTCATCTGCAGCTGTCTTTTGCAACTAAAACAGTTGAATTACAAATGAAAATGCAGTTATAATTATGTTCCTTTACTGGGCATTTTCGAATAACTTACATTTTAATGTATATATATTATATTTCGAGTTGTTATCAAACTGTAAAGCATAATAATCTTATGTTTCAAATAATGTAAACTGTGAATTATAATTTGTTTTGTTTTGCTTTGCTCTTTCCCTTTGTTCACACAACCACTTGCCACCCCATGGACTTCTCTCCCAATCGTTACTATGTCGTCTGTTGACTGCCATCTCCATCTTGATGCCTTTCAAATCGGAACATAATATAGGTAAGTGAAAGTTTCAATTGTTTGTGTGTTTTCCAAATTTAGTACCGCGTATAGTCTTTGAGATACATGTACATACCAAGCGCACGAAGAGCTGCTGCTGCTTAGTTCCATAAGGTGCTAAATCCAATTTCCATAAAATAAAATAAAAATGAGTTAGCGATCAGTACATTAATGAGCTACGTAGCTGTATCTAGAATCCAAATGTTAGGACAAAAATCACAAAATACGCAATAAAAATCAAAATAAGGGAACGTTCCATTTTTGCATATTCCCGTAGGTTGAACAAGTGGATTTAGCGTCTTTTGGAATTAAGTCGTATAGTTGTTTCAATAGTCAGTGTCATACTTGTGTCTTTTGGCCTTTTCCACCACAGTATTTTTGTGAAACTGACGTGTGAAAGCAAATGTTCCTGATATTATTGTATAAGATGCGAATCACAGCATAGCCACAATATTGTTTCCATTTAAAATATCTGATTTCTGGAATGATGTCATCTCAAAATTCTGTACAATTTCCCTTTATTTAATATGTATATTTTGTATCGTTATATGTGTGTTGTTTGTCTTGATTAGTCCTTTGTATAATTATGCAGTGGAGTGAGTATCAATGTAAACAAGTTAAAACCATCGATATATCGTAGTTAAAACAGCATCGCAGTTATAAATTAACATGATTAAATCCAACCGCGCACATTATGCAATATACGGCCTTTGCTTTCGTTGCGAATGGCCCTCTACGGCGACACAATTACAACGTGTTCGACCACGGTCTATTTAGCATGAATCAGGACCTGGAAGGAGCATTTTTTTTTTTCATCACTGATCGCCATGACATGGTGCTGGACCATGATAGCATTGATTATAATGGGAATCATTTATTTTACAGGAAACAGGTTAAAAAGAGCCGTTTTTATATCTCAAAATCGTAAATTATTTTATGGCAATATCACGCTAACGGTTGATTCTAGTAAAACGAATTAGAATTGCAGTCATATAAAATTAATCATACATTATTTTTTGTACAGTTAGTTAATTTTGGTTTTTGGAGTCGTGATACATATCATTACCTGCGGGGACCTGGCGTACCACGTGCTAACTAATTTAGGAATGTCAAACTCTAGGATGAAATCGGTTAACGAATCATCAACGCAGAGAGGTGCGAAATTCACATTGTGATGTTATACACCAAGATAAGTCTTTTCAAAATATAGACGAAAGAGGCGAACGTTCTTGGTCAATCGATCCAATCCTTCTTGGGGATTTGCGCTGTTTTTTTTTATTCTTCCTTTAATATGGTCTTGAATATACGATATCAAGAAAGTAAGATGCAAATTAATGACAGACGTGCTTGTATAGTTATAGAGCTTAATTCCAAAAGGCGATAAATCCACTTTTTCAACTTTGAAGAAAAGCAGGTTTCATTTTGTCCAACTATATACCCATACCGAAGGGAATATGAAAATGGAATGTTCCATATTTTGATTCAGATAGTGTAATTTGTCCTAAAATATTGATTTCTAGATAGCTAAGTAGATATTAATGTACTGATATCGTTAACTAATTTTTATTTGTATGGAAAGTGGTTTTAGCGCATTTTGGAACTAAGCTCTTTATATGCAACGCATGAAGGTCTCCTGCAATGGATATGTAACTCTGTTGAAACCCGAGGTTTGTTTCATCGAACCATGCAGCTAGGCGATCGAAAGGCTTCCTGTCGTGCATTGTTTCATGTTGGAGAGTGCAACCGGATGATCCGCTCGATCTTCGTACTCGACCTTGCTGTGTGGCGAACGTCTCGTACCTGAAGGTCGAACATCTTATACAGGGTGTCCAAAAAAAAAAAAAAACGGAACGGGGTACTTGCCATAATAAAGACACATGGTGACACTTACTGTCCGTCATAGCATCGAGTAACAATAAATGCGTGTGCCATTGTTAGTACGCATTCAGCTGTGTAGACAGAAGAAGGGGTACTAACAATGGCGCATGCATTGATCGTTACTCGATGCTATGACGGACAGTAAGTGTCATCATGTTTCTCTATTATCATTATGGAAAGTACCCCGTTCCGTTTCGGGGGGTCACCCTGTATAATAGGTACATCCTCCTTAAAGCCACAATATAGTCTTTGTGGTATAATCTAATTGGCTTCCAAATGATTATTATTTGCCGTGGATGATATTTCTGTAAATTAACAAAAATGAAATCATGATGCACAACAATTTTGCTCCAATCAACATGATCAACATGATTGATAAAATAATAGAAGCATTTTTACTAAACTAGAATGCCTGGGACCATGCGTACACATTGATACTTCAGACGTTGGGCAACGTGACAAATTACAATATTTTAATGGATGCGGATCAAGCCTATTATTCCCCATTGCAGGCGACGTGCGAGACAAATCACACCACAATGTGAACGCAAACCAATGAAATCCTGAACGACATGAACTAATTGCTGCAATCAACGGATTCGCTACTTACATTTCGACATGTCCGTTATGATTACCATTGGTTATTTTAAATCGAGGTTTAATCTATAAAACGTAGCAGTTTAACGGCCGGTTCGACATCGAGTTGACAATTATACGAATGTGGTTACAAAGACGAAGACGACGACGATTGCAACGATTATTTGTTCTCATTTATGGTAGGATGTATAAACAATTTGTTTCCAACTCGATATTATTTTGTCAACCCTTACATATCGATCCGTCTCCCATAACCCCCATCTGCAACATCTATGTTGCTAGATAAATATGGCTTTTTCTTTAATCTGATGTCTGAGGTTTCTGGACCTTTCTTCAGGAGATGGATTTCTTTAGCTGTCGATAATAAAGGTCGAAATAATTTATTTTGGGGAGCTGAATAAAGGTCAGTGGTTGGGGACATCATCGACGAGTTCGTTGTCGGAACAGAAATGAGGTCAGTGGTATGGAACATCATTACCTGAACGATTGCCGATACATCTCGTATTTTACTTCTGAACATTACGCGATGACGTTTTGATCGACACGGAAATTAAATGGATGTGTTTTCTCATTCTTCTTCATTTTGTAGTGACCAAATTGTGTCAAGTGTTTTTTTTTTTCACTATGCTACATTATTTTTTTCCCCGATATGATAAAGAACTACATCACTATTTGCATGATTGATGGTTCATATCTTCCAACCTTTATGTGATTGGGAGTGAAGAATCAAAGTATGCATGTCTTTGTCCTTACCCTGTCCTGATATAATACGTCACGACTTAATGGCGGAGTAGCACCACTAGCTTGGCTCCCGAATAACCACTAAATTCTACGTTAATACGCATCAAGTATAAAATGGACTCCAACAAGAACAAGCGGAAGGAAACTCCAGGATATAATTTGCGAAATGCTAGTGTCAATAAGTCTAACAATGGAGGTAAAAACCGAGAAGATACCGCCTCAAATTCATCAGAAAATGGCGCCATATCGCCTCGCAGCGGTATGGACAACAGTGGTGTTAATCGTGCCGGTCGACCGGCAGGGCTAGATTCAAGCCCGTCGCTCGATTCTGCGGACATAATCGACACAAGCTCTAACCTGAATGGGATCAGCGAACACAGTCAATGTGCACAATCGCCGGTACATGTTCCATCCACTCAACTGCCCAGCGAACTGTATACGTTCATGACAGAAATGAAACGAATGTTCGGTGAACTGGCATCACAAGTAAACAACAAACTCGATCGTGTTGTTAATGATATTTCAGCGATAAAACATGATCTTGAGGTGACAAAAAGAACTGTATCAGAAATGGAAACAAGCCTCACTACAACATCCGATCGACTAATTTCAATCGAAAAGGAAGATTTGCCTCGATTGCGAGCCCAACTGGAGAAAAAACTCGACGAACTCGAGGTCCAAGTCACACTTGCGGAGATGCATAATCGGAAACAGAACTTGCTCGTATACGGTGTGCCTGTTCCAACCAATCCCAACGAAAACGTGATCGAAACGATTCAGCAAGTCTTCTCCAAGCAGCTGAACATATCCAGAGAGGAAGCTTCACGGATTCCCGTGGTCAACGCGCACCGTCTTCCTCAGCCCCGGCGTGAACATGGTGAAGGTTCTCAGTTCCAGCCCCAGCGGTCTCAACCACCTGCCATCATCATCAGATTCGCCCGCATGATGGACCGAGATCGGCTACTTCATTCCTACGAGCATCGACCTCGCCGACAACCAGGACCCCCAGGCAGTGATGCAAACGACCCTTCTCCGCAGTTTAGCAACATCAGCATCCGTACCGATCTTCCTCCCAAAATGAAGCGAGAGAGGGGGAGATTGGCATCAGTGGCATACGACCTGAGGAAAAACAAAAACCTATCAACGAGGATCAAAGTTGTCGGAACTAAAGTTCTGTTACAAACCAGGAAGGCAGTCAGAAATGGAGGTGCACAGAACCCATGGATCTTCTGGTCAGCTCAGTGATGACAACGGGTTAACCTGATAAAATAACTCTTGATAAAGAAGGCAATTTCAAACAATGCAATTCATGATTATGGCCGTAACATTTTCTTTTGTCGAGGCTGATTTTACTTGAAATTTACAAGTTCATAATTTCAAGAAACAGTTATATAATTATATAGGCAATTATGCATACATGACCACCTAGTCAAAATTGCTGAAGTCTAAAGTTTGTAATTGGACATGAATATGAACACCATGAACATTAATATTAAATCTACTTATTTTCTAGTATCATTACTCGTGAGATACTAGACGGACACTATCCCTACCGGTCTGTAGGATGAAGAGTATCGTTTTAAATTGGTGTCATTCATTGTTTATTTTCTTTTTTATGTTTGCTTCATCATATTTTATATTGATTTCATATAAATCAAAAATAAGAAATGAAAAAATGAAAAATAAGTACATGGTTGGCTTTCTTTACTTATGTCATGATTTTGTTGAAACGTCTTTATTACAATCACTGTTATTCCATATTTCAATGTTATAGCGAGGGCATACATTTAAAATAATTATTCTGTTTTAAAGAATCCCTTCTGATATGCTCTGTTATGACTATATTCCCTTCATGGATCCAGGGATAACTGTTATTTGTTCAAATAAGCATGACAAGAATACATGCAGTGTTATTTGCAGTTTTCACCTATTTTTTAGTCATCAAATATTATGACTTTTCTGTACGAATGCATAACAGTGATAATACTAAGACACTAATTTGATTTGATTGTTAACTTTATTTTGTACCTTTATGCAAATGTATTTTGATAACAATTGTGTTTATTGTGGCCTTTTTCTGATTCCGGTACTTGTACGATGTCCAGTTCGTACTTTCAATGTTATTGTATGAATGAACACATACAAGACTAGTGACCCCTCATTCAATTTTGTATTTGAAATCCCCGGCGACCCACATCTAAGTTGTATAGCTGTGTAACCATTCTTTCTTGGGCAAGCCTTTCTTGTATGCTAATACGCAGATAATTTGAAAGTGGGTCTATACGTTGAACCCTTCTTTATTCGTTTTTGTTCATAAAATAATGCTCTTTTATTCGATTTTGAGTTTAGGGTTGTAAGTTCGGGGCGGCGCGGCGTTTGGAGGGCATGGTGCTTTGGGGTGGTGAGCATTGTTCACAAACAATGTTCGCCAGCCCAGTGCGATGTGTTTTTTCCGAACGTGGCGCTTCCAGTGTTATTGTATGAATGAGCACACGCAAGTAACCCCTCATTTTATTTGTTTTGAAATCCCCAGCGACCCACATTTAGGTTGTATAGCTGTGTATTGTACACATTTCTTTCTTGGGCACGTCTTTCTTTTTTCTTTCTGTCCGTTGCTTGTTAAATTGAGTACAAATGTGTACCATTTAAACGTGTAGATCTTATAAAAAAAAACACACACACACGATAAATAATGACTGCTTATTTTTGTGTTCTCTTGAATGTGTAATAACACTTTGAAATCGCTTCATTCATATAAGTATTATTTGTATCTTTTGTAAGACGTAATCAGGTTATTTTCGAACCTGATTTGTTTGCAGAAGGTTTATGTCCAATCTTGTTATTTTTGTATTTGCACTGATGTGTATTTAGATTTACTTATAATAGTTATAATTAATCGGGAGTCTCGCTTGAGGACACCGCGGTCATGATACTTGTTGATAATTTTCTCAATATTGTAATTATGTATTTTTTATTTTTGGATATAGAATTATGTTTTTTTGATATGCTCACTTTCTTGTCACTGCACGCTCACCCTTCACTCCTTCACTCTCGCGCGCTCAATGTTAATATGTCACTCAAATTAAATGAATCCTGATGTTTTAATAGATGACCAAAATTTAGTTGAACACAATAGTGAATATTATACAATAAATGAATTTAATAAGAAGATTAATTTTGATTTTAATAGCATTCATGATCAATCTACCTTAAGACCAACTAATAACATTAGTAATCAATTTAGTCTATTTCATATGAATGCTCGAAGTTTGAATAAAAATTTTCTTCCTTTTGAAATATTAATGGACTCTATTAATAATTTTCCCTTTTCGGCCATTGGCATCACAGAAACGTGGTTACATGAAAATTCACCCGAAATGTTTAATCTTTCTAATTATGAAATGATACGTAAAGACCGTAAGAATGGTAGAGGAGGAGGTGTTGCCATATACATAAATAATACATTTACATTCAAAATTCGGACTGATATAGAAATTGAAGGTTCCGAAAGTTTATTTATAGAAGTTAGTATGAGTAAAAATAAAAATATGATAATAGGAACTATTTATAGACCACCAACTAGTGATGTAGATACGTTCATAAATCAAATAGATTCCGTTTTGAATAAGATATCGCAGGAAAATAAACATATATATTTAATGGGTGATTATAATTTAGACTTAGTTAATAAAACAAACAATAATATATTGAAATTTTATAATACTATGTTATTATATTCTTGTTATCCCCATATTTCTAAACCAACTAGAATTGATAGTGTAACAATAAGTGAAACATTAATTGATAATATATTCTCAAATGTCATACATGCAGAACATTTAAATGGTATTCTGTACTCAGATATATCAGATCATCTACCCATTTTTGCTATATGCTATAATGTCATTAGTGAGAAAACTAGGAAAAATATTTTCGTTAAAAAGAGGAAAGAAACAGAACAAACTATTGATTCTTTAATTTTTGATTTGTCCAAAGAACAATGGCGCGAGATATTCTCGGTTGAAGATGCTAATTTGTCATATCAAAACTTTTTGCATAAACTCTCTTTTTATATAGATAAGAATATGCCATTTATCAAAAAAAAAGATAATATAAGTATAAAACAGCCATGGATTACTCAGGGGTTAATGCAATCAATTTTAACTCGCAATCGTTTGTATAAAATATCATTGCGTAAACCAACTGCTCAGAATAAAGATAGATATAAGCATTATAGAAATAGATTAACAACTTTAATTCGTGTATCACGTAAACGGTATTATTCAAATAAAATAGAATCTAATCAAGGGAATGTAAAGGTATTATGGCAAACTATTAATGATCTCTTAAAAACTAAAAAGAAAGTATGCTCTGATATAATAGTTGAAAGTGGTAATGAAATCACGGACCCTCATTCAATTGCTACTGCTTTCAATAACTTTTTTGTTAATATAGGTCCACGTTTAGCCTCAACAATACACTCAAATGAAAACTTTAAGGATTATTTATTTGATGCTAATGAAAATTCATTATTTTTTATTCCAGTGAATGAAAATGAAATATTAGAGATAGTTCGATCGTTTAAGATGAGTAGATCATGCGGTTATGATGGAATAAGTGTGTATTTATTAAAGAAAATTATTTATTGTTTGGCCTCTCCCCTAGTTCATATTTGTAATTTATCACTTTCGACAGGCATTTTCCCGGACTCCTTAAAGATAGCCAAAGTGATTCCTATTTATAAAAAAGATGATTCAACTCAAATAAAAAATTATCGCCCTATCTCGCTATTGCCGGTCATTTCCAAGATTTTAGAAAAAATTGTTTATAAACGTCTTTATTCTTTTTTACAAGAAAATAATACTCTTATTTGCAATCAGTTTGGATTTCGAAAAGGTTTTTCTACTGATTATGCTTTGATACAATCTTGTGATAAAATAACTCAAACACTTAATAATAAGGAACATATAATTGGGGTATTTATGGACCTGTCAAAAGCTTTTGACACCATGAATCATGACATTTTGTTGCAAAAACTTACTCATTATGGTATACGAGGCACAGCCTTAAAATGGTTTAAGAATTATTTAGTTAATCGAAAGCAATTTGTTTCATTTCAGTCAGTAAATTCCCCTAACTTAAATGTGTTATGTGGTGTTCCACAAGGATCAATTTTAGGCCCCCTTCTTTTTCTTATTTATATTAATGACATAGTAAAGTCATCACCACTTCTTACTTACGTGCTTTTCGCAGATGACACTAACATATTTTATTCTCATAACTGCTTGAATACTCTAATTTATACTCTCAATAATGAATTAGTTAAAATCTCAACATGGTTTAAATGCAATAAATTGTCCCTTAATTTAGATAAAACATGTTTTATAAATTTTTGTGCTTCCCAAACACACTTTGATCAGGTTATAAACATTGTTATTGATGATATTTCTATAGTTGAAAGGAAATCGACAAAATTTTTAGGTATAACTTTGGACTCAAAGCTTACTTGGAATGATCATGTAAATAATATTACAACATCAATTTCAAGGGCAGTTGGGGTAATTGGTAAAATGAGGGACCTTGTACCCGAGAAAATACTTTATACATTATATAATGCATTAGTGTTACCTTATTTTACATACTGTAATGTAGTTTGGGGGAACTGTAGTATAACTAAGATCAATATAATTTTTCTCTTGCAAAAAAGAGCACTTAGGATTTGTACTCATTCTAATTACTTAGCTCATACAAATCCGTTATTTTATAGATTAAACATTTTAAAAGTGAGTGATTTGCACTTATATCAAACAGCAATCTGTATGTTTAAATACACACAAAATTCACTTCCTCTTTTTCATGACGTATTTATTCCTAATTCCCATGTTCACTCATACCCAACGCGTAATTGTACTGATTTTCATTTACACAATCCTAAAACTTTGTTAGCGCATAAGTCCATAAGATATCATGGTCCAGACATTTGGAATGCACTCCCTAGACATATTAAACAGTGTACATCTCTCTATTCATTTAAAGCTACACTAAAAAAACACATTATTTCACAATATAATGTATAAAGATAAAACAATAAAAGCGTTCTTTGTAAAACTTTAGAAACTACATTAAATTTTGGTCTGACGTTACATAGTAATACTGATGATTCAACATTTTGGCGCATGAGGACACTTGCACTTGCACACACACGCACCACTCGCACCCTTGTTTTTGTTTAGTTTCTCTCTTATCTTTGTCATTAACGTATAATTAGTAGCCTTATAAAGATGAGATTCATATTATGCTAATTTCTATAATTATTTATATTGAATCCAACTGTTTATATTCACATTTAATTGTAATATATATCATTTGAGTATCATGGCCCCCTCTTCTTGTTACTTAGCCAATATTTCACAACTCATTTTTATCTTAGCTCGGTTGACCGTCTGCTCAAGCTTTTGCTTATAACGGCGACCTTCTGCTTTCTTTCTTTATACACGCAATGGCCCAACGTATAAATTTACTCTTACTCATGTATTATACATTTGTTTCTATATTTTGTATATTGTTTGCATACCTTATGTTTTATATAATTATCCATATTTGTGGTATAACTGATTTGTTTGATTGCAGAAAATAAAGTCTTTGAAATGAAATGAAAGTGACCTACCTTTCATGGCACTGCATTATTTTCCCGTACATCGTTCGATTGATGATACATCACATATTTCCTGTTTTATTTCTAAACTTTCTCTGATTGTTGATGAAGAGTCGCTTTAAGGAGAGATGAAGTACCATAGTATAATGTCCTTTCAGTGGCGTATACAAATTGGGCCCTCCTGGGACAGCCTGCAACCCCCACCCCCCCCCCCCCCTCCCCACACACACACACCTCTGCAGTGCCCTTTAATACAGCCTTCTAAAAATTGGGTTTTCCAATGTTCAGTTCGCCTTGGGATCTTTGTGAAACACCCCCCCCCCCCCCCCCCCCACCCCATCCCCTTCAGATACGCTTACTGTGTCCTTTCCCCGCAGAGAGGCCAGTGGCCTTTTATATTGCCCGATTTTCATGGTATTACATTTTCTACCCATACATCATTACTCGAATATTTGCTGATACATCTTATATTTCCTATTTTTAAAACTTTCTCTGGTGATGAAGAGTCGATATAAATGGGGATGACGACACATCTCTTTCTCCTATTGCAAGTAATACCAACTTGCGTCTGGTTGCTTTGTGAAAACCATCAATTCCCATAATCATTTCCTCGAAGGTCATCAATAGTTTCTCTGTATAAGATGCTACCGAATATGCCTCATATTTTATTTTATATAACTTATTCCCTATACCATGGCCTAGGTATACTAAATGTTGCTATGTCCATAGACGTATAATACAGGGGTCACCATGCAGGTTCCCGTAAGCAATGGGTTAACAAATTTGAAAGGTGAATGGAAAGGGGGCAGTTTGTGTGATCGTGTCGTGGTATGTTGGTTTGGGGCTCTGTCTTTCAATACGGAGGTCGGAGGTTCGATTCCCAACCGCGGCACGTGTGTCCTTTAGCGATAACCTGTATTAGTATTTGCAGCTCACAAACCGCACATAGTAAATGGGTACTTGACAGGAATGTATTCCTTAAAAAGGCTTGTGAGCTTCATGAAATCAATTCGGCTATTATTAACCAAAGTAATAATATTCCGATCAATTTGAGACTTAACTTTTAAAAGGCGCTATATGAAAACGGACTATTATATTATTTAATTTTCAAGATATTTTTTAATTTGTTTTGTATGGCTTAGTATACCTGCGACAATGTTTAATATAAAACAAATATCATCCCGTACTCTCCGCAATCTACTTCTGTATGTGCGTAATTGGACCTCCATCCGTCATTTTGTTTATCTTTTTATACAAAATGAAATTACCCCCCCAAACATCCAAATGCCACGGCTGATATTCCGATTCACTCGATTCTATTCAGCATTGTGAAAGTTAGATCAATATTTATTAAAAATTAGGGCACTGTGCTTTTCTGTGGACAATGGCGACATTGATTGATTAAGTTAATTTACTCTGGATACAGTCCTACCAATCGTTTATATGAAGAACAAAATAATATTCATAAAGGCTACAACAAAAAAAGGTCGAGGTAACTGTTGCTGAAAACCATCGCCATCCCTTTATCTCTTCATTCATTTTAATAAAACAAAATAGCTTTCGTAAGTGCATGCATGTATAACCTGCCTGCATGAATTTAGGAATAGGAGAAACATCAGTTATCAAATACAATAAAATTCGTTTTTAGATAAAATAACTAGAAATTGATCTCGGTCGAGGGACTATTATTATTCCCACATTTGCATTTCCAAATCAACAAAACAAACTCGTATAATTTCGACATCTAGTCTTAGATGTCCAATTTTGTTTGGAATCGTTAGAACGACCTTGATAAAATGCAAATATCAAAGTTTGCTTAAACTTCTTTCAAGGCATTTGGTTTGGTAAAGTGGACCACAATACTGGATTTATATGCGGTCATCAAAAAGCAAACAGATTCTATGAAAATTAGCTAGAATTAGCTCTTAGCTTGTGAAGTGCGCCATCTCACGGATACAGCGAAACATTCTTCTTCTTATTATTGATGGTATTTCCGATTCTCTGAAGTCTTTAGTGATAATAATTACAGAGATAGTTAAAGAAACGGTGTATACTTATATGGGTAAGCAATATACACATAGCATTAGTCGAAATATTGTAGCAAAATAATTATAGTCGGTTAAAGAGATCTAGAAAATAATATTGTCCAAATCCAACAAACTTAAATTAGAAATCTAGTGGTTCTCTCGTACCGTGTTGGTTTTTCAAATGTCCCTTTCGTTAAAAAAAAAAAATGTTTGCGATTGTAGTGTTCGGATTTTTAATTATCCTCTGGATAGTCATAACTGTGTACAAAGTCAGCGCAATGAGTAAGGAAATATCACTTTGCATTATTTTGTGCTTATTACTCGGCGGTATAACATAAAGTTAACGTGCAATTTGCACACAATACTCAGAGGATTAACATTAATTATCAGAACCCCAAATTACACATTTTATCATCCATTCATCACTTGTTGCACATGCCTACAAAGTTACTCGATCCCTTTAAGGTAATAATTTCCTCTTGATGAACATTATTAGCCCGAAACATTTTTCAAAGCACTAGTTATAGGCTATAGACACATCTATTTAAACGCAATATAAAGCTGCACTATAATATATTATACAGATATTGACTGCCTAGAGGGGCAATATAACATTTGAGATCCTCGAGGGAGTTATATTTTTGTCGAGGGACATTATATTTTTCCGAAGCGCGTAGCGCTGAGGAAAAATATAGTATTCCGAGACAAAAATATAACTCCCTAAGGGAAATGAAATGTTATATGGTTCCCGAAGGAAAAAGTCAATATCTGTTATATTATGATGACCTATATAGATACAAATCAAGATAAATACAAAAAATAAAGATAATAGAGAATTGTTCCGACTCACCATTTTTAGTTTTGATTTTAGTCTTGATTCCAATGACAGTGTCAGATGTTAAGAAATCCGCAAATTTGTGGTCTACAGTAAGTCTACAGTATTTCTAAACAGGAACAAGCTCAACTAAAGTAAACGCCAAATTCCAACTCCACAGTAAAAGTTTGTATTGTTGCGTCATACCTCTGGATATAACGGCGTTATATTCAGAGGTATGACGTAATTTACGTCATGTTTGAAAATATAACGCTTCTCATCCTTGTAGTGATGGTCACGTGACAGCATTTTGACCAATCGCACAACAGTATCTATATAGGTCATATCTCAAGACCGGCAGGCTCCGGGTTCGAGTCCTATGCTGATTATACGCTTCTGTATTATTTTATTTGTTTTAAGTCAGGTTCTCGGCATTGTGGAATAGAAACAATACATTGGGTATTATACACGCATAATGCTGCCAGAATAAACTGCATTTATATGCTTTATCTATCACTTCAAAATGAAAATTATTTGTATTTGTACTATTCTTTATGGATACGTATATTTTGTAATTCTACTGTAAATAATTTAAGATTGTATGTATTGTTTTGAGAAAAAAAATGCAGAAATAAAACAAGCAAACAAACAAACAAACAAACAAACAAGAATTTCCCTAGAAGTATGATCGTAGACGCGTGTGGCCAAGGGCTATTCAAACAGAGCAAAACAAGTGTTATCACACCCTTTGGCATTTCGACGAGTGATTCTAAATTCAGAAAGCAATTTTTAGTTAATCAAACATTCAAACCAATGTGGCGGGCTCGAAGACGTGTTCGGACTCCCGGGCCATATGCCAGTGGGTATAACGTGTAAAAGAGGATATCACCCGGGTATCCCCCGGGGACTCTGCTGCATGTACGTATACGTGCACAGCGTGAAGAATATTCGTTAGAACGCTGGTCTACCGACTCCCGGCCATGGGTAAATTCAAAAGACCTCTAACCAGATAGGTGTGGTAAGATGTATAGAAGGTAACACTCTGGAATCCCTTAGAGGCTACGCATGTACGTACGTGTTCTGCGCGATTTATTAGTATTTAGTCTCCCGAATCCCGAGCCATGGGTAAATTCAAAAGACCCCTAACCCTACAGGTGTGGTAAGATGTGTAGGGGATATCACTCGGGCATCCCCCGGGGAATATGCATGTACGTACGTGCACCGCACGATTAATTTGTCAGTATATTGTCCTCCTGCATGACTCCCGTGCAATGGGTAAGTTAAAAATACTCATATTCCATGCAGGCTATGGGTCTTTTCCGAAGACCCTTGAAACAAAGAGTTGGTATAGAGGATATCATTCGGGCATCCTCCGGGGAATATGCTTGTTCGTACGTGCATCGCACGATTAATTTGTCAGTATTTTGTTTTCACGACTGCCGAGCAATGGGTAAGTTCAAAATACTCCTACCATGCAGGCTATTGGTCTTTTTCCGAAGACCTCTGAAACAAACAGTTAGTAACTATAATCATAGAGAATATCACTCGAGGATCCCCTAGAGGCTACGCATGTACGTACGTGTTCTGCTCGATTTGGCAGTATTAATTTTGGTCTCCCGAAATCCCGGGCCATGGGTTTATTCCGAAGTCCTCTATCCATACTGACATTTAATGTGTTTAGATGGTGTCCATCGGGAATCCTGTAGAGGATATGAATTTACCTACGTGCACCGCATTACGATTAATTGGTCAGTATTATTTTGTTTTATCCCGATTCTCGAACTCCGAAGACCCCTAACTAAGACAGTCTGTGGGTATATAATCACTTGGAGTTCCACTAGAGGCTAGTTTTATACGTGCACCGCGCGATTAATTTGTCAGTATTAGTGGTTCAGCGGGAGAGGACGGGGTAGTCGTCACGTTCGATTGATTTCTGCCCGTCGGCGGCGTTTTCCCCGAAGGGTAGAGGGTAGAGGGTGACGCCGCGTGATTTGTGGACGGCTCTCGTTCAGTTTCTCACGTCGTCGTGCCTTGCCATTCCCCCCTTTAACCTGTTCACTATTCGATTGTGCATTTCCTGTAGAGTTAATACAGGGTCCATCAGGTTCCCGTAGGCAACGAGCTCATTAACTTAAAAACAAAAAAAAACGTGTACTTTAAGTTAACCCATTGCATACGGGAATCTAGTGCACTATTATTATCGTCGCTGTGAGAATGCTAGCATCAAACGTTGGCAAGGGTGTGTTATATTCGAAAGAGGAGAAACCAAATACGCATCATGAAGATGTTTTCCTCCCGTTTTTCCTGCATGTTTTTTTTTTTTTCGCGAGTGATTAAGTTTTCGTATCGCTCGAGGCTCTCAGACGAATCATGTCACGAGGAAGCAAATTTATCATTATTAAGAAAAGAAGCAAAACAAACTGTTTGTGTAAAGATACAGACTGGGCGCATGGTGAAGCTATATAAGTTTTGCACAGGCCACACCATACGACAACAATGTCAACACAATCATCTGATCATGAACGTCAAGGAAATATTGTTTGAAAATGTTTTTTTAAATAATATTAAAGGGATCTAGTGCAAAAGGTGATGAATGGTTGATAAACAATGTACATTATATTGTTGTTAATTGATGTGTCCACTGGGTATTGTGTGAGAATGTCAAGTTTAATGGACGTTTTATGGCAGAGTGTAATTGGCAAAAATGCAAAGTGATATCCACTAGTATCTCATTGCACTGACTTTGTACATGGCTACGACTATCCATTGGATAGTTAAGCATCTAAACAATTCAACGATAGGGAAATTCGGAAAACCTTAACATGTTCCATGCTTCTATTGTTAATACGAATACAACAAGGTATGAGGGAACCGCTAGAATGCCAATTGGATTTGGAGGATTTGGACAATGTTACTAAGTCCCTTTAATATGTCCCATGATTTTATTGTTAATACGAATACAACAAGGTATGAGGGAACCGCTAGAATGCCAATTGGATTTTGAGGATTTAGACAATGTTACCTAGTCCCTTTAAATGCGGTTCGAATTCGTAAATCAGACGCGCGGTGCCACCTTGCGAACGCACTGCGCACGGTGCGAAAGACACACTAGTTCAGATTCAGGGTTACGTAGTGCGCACCATCTATCCTATATAGGGTTAGAAATGGCGAACCGCGCGGGTTAGCCATTCGATCAGTGCCCCTTTATGTCTATACAATCATCTCCACGCATGGTGGTGATCTTTAAACCAGAACGTCAATGACGTAGCGCTCATCCGCCATCTCGCAACATCAAATATCGCAAATTTCATGTGGTACACTTTTCAACTGGTAAAAAAATAAAAATTTGATGCCCTGGAAGGGACATAAAAAAAAAATTTACAAAAATTAGAGTGAAAAAAATATAAATTTGACTCCCCGGAAGGAACATGGGGGAAAAAAAAAAAAAAAAAAAAACAAAAAGCAAAAAAAAAAACAAACAAACAAACAAACAAACAAACAAACAAAAAAATAATAAATAAATAAATAAATAAATTTTAAAACAAATTTAAAAAATAAATACAAAATTTAAAAAATTAAAAAAAATAAATAAAAAATACAAAAAATTAAAAAATTAAAAATTACCATAATTAATGAATGGAGAACAAATTCAAAATTCTGTGTAGAAGTTAAGTGTGCCAAAGTTAGCTCTACCAGATAAAGCAAACCAAATCAAAATCGGTCGAGAAATGAAGGAGAAGAAGCATTTTTTGTGATTTCTGGAATAAATTTGCATAAATTACCATAATTAATTAATGGAGAAAAATTTCAAAATTCTGTGTAGAAGTTTAGTGTACCAAAGTTAGCTCATCGGGCCCTTCGGGCCGGATGAGCTAAAAATGGGATGGTCGCTTTAATTTATCTGCATGCCAGTGGCCTTCTGGTCTAATTATTATGGGTATAATTCCGACCCGGTAATAAGCAGTCCTCTCTTCGGGCAGCATCGAAACATTAACCGGCTGTTGGCAAGGTCGTTTTTTTTTCTTCTCAAGAATGTTTAATTAAAGTCTTGTTAGCAAGATCACGTCTTCTTATTATTGTTCGTATCCGTCGTCGTTTTCTTCTTCATCTTCTTCATAAGCCCTTTTACCAAGACTATTTAACCATTTAACTATTTTAACCTAATTAAAGTCTTGTTAGCAAGATCACGTCTTCTTATTATTCTTCGTATCCGTCGTTGTTTTCTTCTTCATAAGTCCTTTCTTCCAAAACTATAACCATTCAAGCCCATTTTTGCATCATACTGTTGATATTATTTGTTTAATTCTGTCTTGTTGATAATCTTTACATTAAATATATCAAAATAGATCAAATAGATGAAATATATATTTTTTAAACACACACCCAGAGCTCAATTATTGTATCATAGTAGTCGGCTACCATTGACAATTATTGATGTTACGGTATACATGCAATTAAGACATAGCGCTAGATTTACCTTGGTGAATAGGCAATGGGTCATGTTCGATGTAAAAACATTATAATTATCTTGAAAGAGGCTACACTTGATCTAGATAAATGAATGTTAGGGTTATTATCTTATTATTTAATTTGCATTAATGGTTGTTTAATGTTAAAGATAATATCTAATTACATTTTATTTGTATAATTATTTGTTTAATGTGAAAGTTAATAGCTAATAACATTGCTTCCACGATCGAGTATTGAAGAGTGCGCAAGCAATAGAGAGGCTATTGTGAATTAACAAATCTGACCTTTGGTATTACTGAAATTGTTAGCATTATTGCTCTATTTTATCTGATTGTTTTTTGTTTAATGTTAAAGAGAGTAGCTAATGACATTGCTTCTAAACAAAACTACTAATGGGCTTCATTATTGCTTCAAAGAAATACTTTTTATCATGATTGCTATAAAGGGGTTATTTGTTGAGAATTTAAATTATCGTTATGATGTCCTTGCGAACTAGGTCAAATACAATAAATTCTAGATAAAAGGATCTCTGTTTGTATACGAACATTCACGAATAGACAATTAATATACCGTACGCTTGAAATTGTACCTCATATCAAATTAATTTCGTTTGTATAGTATGATTATGGATTTGTTTTTGTTTTGCTTTTCTCAATCAGAACAGTATATACAAGCAATATACACTATTTGTTGTGTATTATTGTATGTCCTGTCGTTTCATTTCATTACCACGTTGCCATTTTATTTAATATTTTGCATTTATAATTATTGTATTGCAATTTATCTATGTTTAATTATATGGTATCAAATAAATATGTTATATACTGTGGTGAAACATGATCATATTGACATAAGTATTTGGGGGTACGCCATTTGTTTGGGTGTGCTATATGTATTTGTTTGATTGATATTAGAGGGTGTACGTTACTTTTGTTTGTTTATGATGTTATGTGTATTAGGCTATCGAGATGGCTTGAACAAATATTTCATAAATGAAATGAAAATCAGGACAATAGATGCTAAATTTATGTTTAACCGTCGATATTGCATCATAGTGGCCTTCATAAATATTTCATCAATGAAATGAAAATCAACTAAATCCTGTGTATATTACACGCTGTCTCCTCTTTAAATAACACTCTCCCGTACCTCTCTTGACCACAAAAATCGCAAATTATACCAATAAAGCAATATATTATTTGAATAATTCATTGCGCGTCGTTGCGCTTCTATGAAATTCATACTATTAATAGGGCACAACAACCAAAATACAACCAACAAAACAACCATTTGTGGCTGCTTTGTGGGCTATATTTAGGGTAAATTTGTTTTTCGTGTGACGTCACTGGGTCTGTTGTACTTTGGCATTATATACTGATGGGAAAAGTACCCCTCCTCCGTTTGCTCGGCCTTTATTGTCGCTGAGCTGGTGCAGATGATAAAACCAGTTCCGTCTCGGATGCGGCGCACATCAACAAGCCCACTAGGAGATGAGCGAAGCTGCAGAGGTTTAAAGGCTATACAGACTCGATATGTGCTTCGCAGAGAGGCAAACGAGCGCGTGATATATGTTTTAGATAACGATGCACGACGCGCGACTGATGCAGGGATTTTTGGCGTCGAAAAAAAAAAAAAAAAAAAAAAAAACACATTTCCCATAAATCATAAACCGAATAGTGAATTAAACATGACGCGAATATATTATGCGCGTATAGTTATGACCGACCGTATCTTCATGGTATTACGTGTGGTAATGAGATAAAGATATCGGGGTATATCGTGCATGGTGGTCGAAAATGGTCACGTCTTCAAATTATTAACGATCGGAGCTATTTTCGGTTTATAATCATGGTTAATTGGTTATAGACATGATTGTTTAAACAGACATATCAGTATATATAGCCTAGCTAACACATTAAGTGTTCATTCGGAGGTTATCATTACCAAGTCTTCTAGCCAATTTACTCCGTGGTTTTGACGTCGCTACACAGCATGTCACGTATTGAAACAAAAAGAAACCACTTTTCTGAACCATGAATGGTAAATATAGCATGACGCGAATATGTGCACGCGGGACTGACTGTATAATCAGAAATTGATAGAAAATAGATGCTGTCTAAAAAAGGTGCTACAGAATAAATGGTTATTGGGTTTATTCATTTCAAGCATTATTCTTCTAGCAGACACATCTGTACCTCGTTAAGCGTGCAATATCCGTATGACACGTATATGATAACATTATATAACAAAAACAAATCCCTCTTTGATTGTGCAAATCACATTTCACATTCATCGATTTCAGTAGCTAGCCTTCATATCATTCGCTTGGAATATGTGTTGAGTTAAAATGCACGAGAGACGGCCGACTCATCCTATAAAGTATGATTTGTAATGTAATTTTGTATGTACATGTATTACGTTTATGTAATGGTCGCATTCATCTGTACAATAGCCATCATCCGCAAACGAAGATTATGCTAGGATTGAAAACTTATTACCGTATTTGCTGGTGTATTAACCGCACCTTTTTTCAAAAAAAAGAAAGAAAAAAAAGGGGGTGCGGTTAATACACGACCGTATTAACCTCACTTTTTTTTTTTTTTTTTTTTTTTTTTTTTTAGGGGGTGCGGTTAATACACCGGAGCGTCGGCCCTTTTAATACGGACTCGCTGTTAAATATCCACCAATATATTAAACACTTTTGTTGAATGACATTTAAACAAAAGTTTGAAATACAAACAACAGATTGGTATGTATTTTTGTATAACATGCCAAGCATGGGCGGAAATCTGTCATTGATACCCATTCATCAGGGGGATGATCTATTCATTCATCCCCCCTGATGAATAGGTATTACGTAAGTATCGACGCCCATGAATTGCCAAGCATCTTCAATATCATCTAGTATTCTTGCATGTTACAAGCCGCCATATTATCTGGTTGAAGTGTTGAGCGACATTTACACCCCCCCCCCCCCTCCGAAAAAACAACAACAACAAACAAATGACAACGCATAAAAGATGACCAAGGTGACAGTGACACTCAAATCTGCTTTTCATGTGTCATCCTCAATTAACATACCAGCTCGCCTTTCATCGCTGGTCAGCGAATATCGCGATCGCCCCTTAAAGTTATCATGCGGGACTTGCAGAATAATTAATTACATTAAAGCAGAAATGGCGCGAAAATAAGCCATGCATGATTGGTGCGAGCAACATGATAATTTGGATGTAATATGGTTTTATTGCAAACAGCGGAGAACTCTTAAAATAATAAAATCTCGCACAAAAAACCTGGAATGTTTCAATAATGTGCACACGCGTGCATGCCTGCTGGAACAGTTTTATGTGGAAAATATATGTCGACAATACGTGGAAATAAATTTTTGCAAATATGCGGGTAATGTGGGGCAAATCTCGCTCATATATTTTAAATATCCAGATTAAAGGAGCGTTCACATATTATTAAAACATTTTAAAACAAACACTCACGAGTAATTTCCCAGATCGTGTACCAAAAGCATGAGTGTCTCTTTAAGAAAATCAAAAAATCGGAGCGATGCGATGTCTCCGCCGCGTCATTAAATAACTATATGGTAGCCATGAGAAGGTAAATGGCGGGGAAGCACTATCAGTTAATGGATCAGTGAGAGAGAGAGAGGGACATTTACAGAGTCATTGAAAGGAGCAGGCCTTTTCCCCGCGCTTTTTCATCTTCCCTCTACTCCTTTTCCCGCGCTTTCTCGTTTTTCCTTTACTCGTTTTTCCCGCGTTTTCTCCTCTTCTCTCTATACGTTCTCTTTTGCGCAATATCAAAGTGGCATATTATAATATGTGAGGAAAAACCAAGGGGAAACCCCTAGGGATAATAATTTCTCCCCCGCTTGTACGAGTTCTCTCCCTCGTTAATACAAATCAAAGAAGACAAGAAGACGATCAAGATTTCGCTACCCCCATTTGAAAGTTGCACCCCCCCCCTAAAAAAAACAAACGGGCCTTTCTTGTTAACCACGTCTATTATACTCCAATAGACCAGATAATATACATCAAAACGTAGTACGCCATTTACTACGAACGGAATAGTTAATAGTTCAGCTTCATTCCTTTTCATCCCTGGTTCCTTATTCTTAATATCACGAATGCCATGTTTACGTAGAATTAAAATAATGTTCTCTTTTGGCCCTAATACTTCTTTCGCCCTTTCCCTTTCGTCATCGTGTGCATCGATGACGCGGTTTAAAGAGGAGTGATTGTGTTCTTTGACATTACACCAGCGCATGCATAATAATACTGTGGGTATCGCAGACATGACTCCGTATAATTATATCCACATTATATACCAAGCAATGTTCATCTTTAATCCACCACTTGTGTTTTTGTTTGTGTGTCTGTCTGTTTGTTTGTTTGTTGTTGTTATTTTGCTCGTAGTTGATCTTATTGTAATATTGTATTTTGTACTGGCAACGTGACATCTCCTTGCGAAAAAAAGGCGTAACACAGATGGTTAAATGATCATGTGCGGTCATTTGGTGACACGATTAAATAATTGAGATGCATTTTCATATTTTGCTTTGAAAAAGGCAGGACAAACTGAGAAAGGGTCTTGTTTTAAAATCATTAACCATAACAAATGTTGTTTAGAAGTTTAATACGTGTATTAGTTTATAATTCCTTTGTACCTGTATAAATAATGTACCATTAACCGTTTGGCACAATATATCCGGTCACGTGATGAAACAGATAAAAGGTACAACATTTACATGGCAAAATGTGTCAGGAAATCACAGAAAAAAAGCCGATGGCTTGAGAAAGGAATGATCCCTAAGATCAAATCGGTATTAAATTTTCCGTAAACTTACGTATTATACAAAAACAGAACACATAGCGCATCTTACAAGTACAATACCGTATGTAGGTTAAGTAGTAGAATGCTATGTTTTATATTTAAAGTGAGGGCATTGAAATATATTTGTTAATCCATGCATTTTGACAGTTTAAAAAGACGCTCGTCAAAGATGACGAATGTCGGCGATATGAATCTCGAAGTAAGGCACGCAGTCTAAGTAAAGCGAATATCGTTGAATCCTTGAATTGTGACATTTTAAGACGTTCATCAGAAGACAAAAAACGCCGACAATAATATCGATTTAAATACATGTTCAAAAACCTTGTCAAATGTCTCGAGTTGCTTCGCATTCATAGAAAGGAATGAATGATAGGCAAGCTTTTAGCAAAATACATACTGACATATTATAGGCATAATATCTGTAACTTTGACAGAATAATATGATGTATGGTTTTATAATAGAAGGTCAACCGATGACCGGCAACTTTCCGGAGATGTATACCTATACTATTCGTTTTAATATATTGATATTTTGATGGATGGTGGTGTGGACATCATACCGGTTAACTTAAAGGTGTCATTGAGTTTTGGCTCATTCCATATTTCTTGGTCGGTAATTGTGCCTCTTGTTTATATCTTGTATGTACATTTAAATTCCTATCACATTCAAAAGTAGCTTTGTTTCGATAAATCATGTGACTTTTAACAAATATTTGTGCATTTCCAGACAAAATTTTTGAAAAATTGGAGACCCGATATTCACATTTAAATTGAACATTGTCCCATATTGCCATATGCGTGTGTGTGGCGGTGTGCATTGTTTGAATGTGTTATTTCAAAACGTTAAGATCGCATTATTTAGAAAATGTTTTATAAATCATAGTATTATGATTATACTTACTATAATTTGTTATACACTAAATAAATTTAGGCAATAATTTACGCATTAATGTATAATTGTTTTCCTGCACATAACCCACGGAGATTTGAACATTATAGACAGCCGAAATTCATGCAAACTTAGGATTCAAATTTCATGATCAATCAAACCCGGATACAAAAAAGCTGCACCACTTCGGTGATCCCTCGCATATATCCCAAAGTTGATTTCTATCCTTCGGGTTTATGTCAGGTTTATCACAGCTTCTGACCACACGAACATGGGAAACTAAAGGTTTTCAGGGACGAGCATCGCACTGGGGTTTTCTACAGCTCAGGCGGTAGAGCGCCGGTCTGGCAATCCGAAGATCTAGGGTTCGAATCCCGGAGGAATCCCATTTCTTTGCTCGTTTTCATTTATATTATATATATTATATATATATATATATATATATATTTCTGGTCAGTTTCTCTATTATGTTTGAAACAATAATTATGATTAGATTTGGTGTGTTTGTTATTAAAGGGTGTTTTTTTTTTAATGATGAAGACTCTATTGCAGTTGTTTATCTGTATTACATTGTTGAATAATTGAAATATGAATATTTCACTACCCGATGATACAAGTCCCAAAGTCATGAACATGCCACCGTCGTGTAAAATCCTACACCCCCTCAATGAACAGAGTATTCACGTGTGATTCACGGCCTCGGAAAAATAACTATAGCAAGGGACACATTAAAGGGATATAGTAACATTGTCCAAATCCAAAAAACTTAAATTAGAAATCTAGTGGTTCTCTCATACCATATTGTATCCGTATTACTAATAGAAGCATAATTATGGAACATGGTTTTCGTTGTTGTTGTTCAAATTTTCCTTTCGTTAAAAAGATATTTACGATTGAAGTGTTCGGATTTTTTAACTATCCACTGGATAGTCATAACCGTTTTCTTTCTTTTTTTCTGTAAAATTGCCGGGGGCTTCCCCCCCCCCCCCCCCCCCGTAGCTATACGCCACTGTTTTGAAGTATTGTCAACGTGCCTATCTATACACCTGGATCCCGCCGAAACGGAAGCGGAAGCCCGTATGTCGAAGCCCGATTCATCAAAATCAAAATCAAAATCATTACGTAAACACCGTTTATGTGTCCCCGTGGTGTCGTGCATGGCATCGTAATGGATGCGACATGATATTTAAGAAGATCCCGACAACAACTTAACATAAAGCTGCTTCGTCGCTGAATTTAATAATTCATACGTTATGTTTTGAACAACGCCGCAAGTCATTCAGTTTTTTATTTCTCCCACACTCTAAAAAATTATTATAAATAGCAATGAGCGAACCATGCAAATAGCAAGATATGCCGAGACCCTAAACATGCTGAACGTATAATTATAGCTGTAATGTTGATGATATTTTGTTACCATTTCCTGTGTCGTATACGCATTTGACAAAACCTCTAATGTACATAATATTGTTAATGGCTTATTACTGTGACATCGTTATAATATTTCATATGCATGCTTATAGCAACGAAATATCTCACTTAAAAGACATTTAACCAGACCCTAAGCATATTATAGCCACATAATTATGATAATGCTATGCATCGTATTTGTCAACAGGGCTGATGAACATTATTATATACTTTGCAAACATTTTATGTCATACACCTGTGACTTCATAATTATCCTATATGCCCGTGAACCGCACCCATGTCATTATTATAGCAACGAAATACATTATTGCATCTCCAAGGAACTTCTTAGGAGCACATAATTGGTATCTCCATAGCGAGGCATGATTAACAAACATTAACGCTCCAGCGCTGAATAGATACAATCCCGTCGTATAGGAATGATAGGTGAGCATTTAAGATTACCAAGCCAATGAATAGTTTATCATGTTCCCAGAAACAATGGGTTAATCAGTCCATGTATGCACAGTATAATATCTTGTCGTGACTTATTACTCGCTACGTCATCATATTTGTCGGGACCTTGAACCGAGCAAAATAAATGATCAACATAATCAGATAATCTAATTTTCTGAAAGTGAACATGTGCTGCATGCTGAATGCAGTCGAAGTCGAATAAGAAGCCATTAACGGCAGCCGAGTCGAACCGGCAAAAGCGATTAATTGTGATGGAAATTACCAGCTCGTTAATATCCTTAATTGAAATATTGAATCTTCCCCGCGCGAGAACAAGTGGTGGGCAGAGGTGACACTTTGGATGAAATGGGGGTGGGGCATCCCCCCCTGCGAGATGTTGTGCCCTCTTAATACTGCCCCCACATCATGTTCGTTAAACATTGCTCATGCCCCCTTCATTAAGCCCCATGTATTTGCCCCCTTCCTCAGTAACCCCCCCCCCCCCCTACACACACCTTGCTCGAAATTCGCACTGGTCCGCTTTACCGGGGTCGTTGAAAAAAACAATAGCTCCGGTCCACCATAATCCATCAAAACTGTCATCAACTGGCCCAAATAGGCAGCCAAATTAATATAACTGTTTTTGCAAAATTAATGTTTTACTTTTTTTGGTGGGAAATTGGATTCAGATTTCGGGCCGCTGGAAAATCATGGTTTAAATTGCAAGACTGGACCCCCCCCCCCCCCCCCCCCCCCCCTCCCTGGTCCGGTCTTGGTTGATCCTCGTTACGCCAGTTTGATGACGATCGGGAGACCCTTAGTTAAATTGCAGCTCGGGATAGACCATAATGATTCGATTATATTATTCGTCTTCGTATACATAGAGTGTGTTGTAACAGACGAAGGCAGAGTTATAAGGGCAGCATTATGACAGTCAGTACACGTAGTGTCAATCTAGCAGATCGACATGCTATGCATTTGTTTCGTACTCTTCACGAATACAATCCATGCAGCGACGAGTCGGACCAATAGTTTCCAAGAAGGAATAATAATTGACGTTGCGCATCGCAAACTTTCTCTTCGAGAGTACATAATATATCTGCTAATAAATGAAATACCCAAACGAAAATTTCGTTTAGAATCATCGATACATATCATGCATAATAAAGTAATTATTGGCCAGGTGTTTCGCGACTCGAGAGAGAAGAGAATGTTTACTATTCCCTTTACACAAAGTATGTATTTCTACACAATAACATGCTGAGTATCAATTATGAAATTCCTAGATGTCATATAATGTAATTAAACCACCCAACAGCGAGACTGACTAGCCTGACTGAAAACCAGTCGGATCGGGTCGAGTCGGCTCTGTCTGCGCCGGGCTTAAGACGCTCCTCTAATATCTCGAACCTCTAACATGTCTAACGGGATAGATGACTTGAGGCGGATTGTAGGAGTCGATTATTACCCGAGCATGATAATCGATGTAGTTTATATGGTAATGAGGGATTCTAATGATGAAGTGGTGGAAATGTGATGGTGACAGCAGCATCCTGTATGTATATAATCACGCCTTCGGAATCAAATTAAACGCATTATATATTAAGTGGAACACAGAACACAACAACATTACAAGTTAATTCATCAACATCGGTACTGTCATCATCATCTTTATTACCATTATCATCATCATCATCATCATCATCTTCATTTTCGTCATCATCATCATCATCATCATCATCATCATCATCATCATCATCATCATCATCATCATCATAACCATCACCATCATCAGATCATCATCATCATAACCATCACCAACGATAATCAGGCACATAGTTACAGAACGGCAACAACATGGAATAATACCACCACCACCACCATCATCATCATCACCATCACCATCATCACCATCATCACCATCAACATCATCATCATCATCATCATCATCATCATCACCATCGCGATCATCATCATCATCATCATCATCTGTAATAACCATAACATCAATCGACATAATCATTAATAATCATCATCATCGTCGTCGTCGCCGTCGTCGTCGTCGCCGTCATCATCATCATCATCATCATCATCATCATCATCATCATCATCATCATCATCATCATCATCATCATCATCATCATCATCATCATCACCACCACTGTCCACTATCGCCATCAATAACTCATAAAACAGTAAACAAACATCATCATCAATATCATTACAAGGTCACCAAGCATTGTTCACAGAGGGGTAACTTTATTAATACGAAATAATATTATCCATGCTCCAAACACGGGTGAATGAACTGATCATCGATTTAAATTCGTTAATATAAGACATTTGTGTGTATCATGTACATAATGTCGTGTACTAGTTTTACAACGCGAATAGAAAAACAAAACAATAGGAATAGTACAACATGTCATGGGCCCCGTTGCAGAAAGAGATGCAATCGATTGCAAAGTTGCAATTAATTGCAAGTCGGACAATTTGCGCATTTGAACCAATCAGATGTGCGCCTTTAGTCACATGATCGGACTGACAATGCATTGCAACTTTACAAACGATTGTATCTCTTTCTGCAACGGGGCCCTGGACATGTATGTATACTTATTGTATATTATATTCCTATTACAATTTGATGGACAAGAAACGACTATTTGTGGCAGTCAGTCCTGGAAAATGGTGTTAAAAAAAACACGAATATACACAAAAGGAATTACCAGTCAACATTTCAATAAAATTGACAAAGATAATAGAGATAAAAGAAACGGTTGTGTTCGTTATAGAACTTAGGAGAGAAAGGGACATCAATTTAAAATGGCGCCGACTGTATACGACGTCATTCGTAACAGTCTATTCGATATCAATCTTTATGATTTGAACATGGACATTTACTTTCACAGGTTAAAATATGAGCTTCTTACTCTCATTAAACAAAATAAAAAAATAATTGGTACATTATATGACGGCACACATCTCCAGCCGTCACTATGCTCGTGAACATTATTATCTAGCAATATAGCAAAGAATAGAAACATTATGAAAGGCTACTCATGTCGAATGTCGTCACAATAGACCACTTCTGTAATGTATGCAAATAATATGCGTATGACGTAAGACTCCCCGTTGGCAAGCTTAACAATAGTAACTAGGTCCGGCAAGCTAAGATTGCCGGAGCTTGCCGGACAGAGTCTGACGTCATTCGCATATTATTTGCATACATTACAGAAGCGGTCTATTAGCGGTAATTTTGAAAGAAAGCCCAACCTTTCCACAAAAAGCGTTCACATTTGATATAAATGTCATATTTCTTGGCCAGATTTTGCTGGAATTGTCGCGGGTTATTCATCCCATTTTCCGTCTTCTTTTATTCAAAAAATTGCATGGTAAATAGCCTTCGCCTTTATCACGATGATGATGGACTATTTGAAATCGATTGGGAAAAAGAGAGTGCTGGAATATTGTTCGCTTTGATATCAGTAGTAGGAACGTTTGGCCTTTCTCCCCAATACGGTGATCATCAATTTTATGTGGACTAAATGGAACGACAGGCACTTAATAAACCGATACCCACTCGCTAATAATTATATGATGAATAATGAAATACCCATCAATCCATCGTCCTGATTCGTGCATGCTGATTGGAACAAAATTGTGTATACCGTAGCTGTGACGTAAAAACAAGCTTTAAAATTGATGTATTGTTCAGTAAAAAATGGAGACATCTGTCTTTAAAGTGGATGTGCACCTTGGGAAATAATTGCTTTCGGTTAGAAGATGAATTAGTGGAACCATTGGTTAAGAATTGAGCGCAATCGTTCAAGACGATTGATACCCTGAAGAAAATGGGAATTTAGTTAAAAATTTGCTAATGACCGTGTAATCATTCATGGACAGCTGTCTTGAACAGGAATTGTTTGTTACCCCAATAACAATTGTGTTCCTATTATTAAACTGTTTGAGGATTACCTATAGAACATGCAAAAACGAGGGTGTTAAATTGGTGCGTAATCCACGTACACCACATATCACACACAAATAGGGCTAAATATTGTGAAGATTATGTAATTCATAAACTAGAAAGCAAAACAAAATGACGAGACTTTGTTTTACCATCAAACACACCAATAAGAGAATTGTTTGTACAGAGCTATATACTCACACGTCACATTTTGCGGCGATTTGGAGAAAAAAAACGCCCATTATTCAAACCAGTTCAAAGAGGCAAAACATTCGTATTAGCGTATTATCATAATGCTAAGATAATTGTTTTACTGATTTTATATGATTCGTCTTTATCAATTTAAATCAGACTTTCCGCACTTTAATAACACTGCATTTGAATTAGCTGGCATGTGCAACACACGTGCATTAGCAAATCATGTAACAGTTTAATCGTTTTTACTAGCAAAAAATACATGAAATATTACGTGAGTGAGAAATGCGAGGCAAAGAGGTTAGTTTTGGCTAAGAAACGATCGAAAACTAACAAAATAAAGGATAAAATAATGACAATAAAAATGATGCGTTATCTTAGAGCAGCGTTACATGTCACGTTTTTCACACAAACACATAGATATCACAAAATATGTGTATGCCATGGTAACTTCTTCAAATTTGTTTCGTATTACCATGCCTTTAGACATATTATTATGACTAATCATATTTCAACTCTATACATTGAATAATTGTGATACAAGTATTTCTAAGACAGTGCTATATACCCAGTACCTTTATTAGACAATTCATTGCCCCTTTAGCTATTCTTCCCTATACAGCTGCATAATACGATAATACGATTTCCCTACAGACAATGTTTGTATCATCAACCTGCATGGTCGAGAATAAATTATGTGATAGCATTAGAGAACATTTATATATTTGTTCATTTATAAAAAAATACGTACCGCACGGTCTATTGTATATCATGTTCATTAGTTATGTTGTTTACTTGTATGTTCATGTTATTTCACCAGGGCACCGTTACTCAACCAACGGCTGATCACTTTTTATTACCCATTTGTTAGTTGTTAGTTGCCATTGTTAGTTGTTTTGTTTTGTTGTTATGACCTAATCCATGTAATCATTGTACGGCTATATCATTAATCTCATTGATATTCATAACTCAGTGTCACTTATTCATTCCTGACTTGTACATATAGCATTATCATAATTACTATGTGTGATACAAATTATGATAATGCTATATTTACGAGCCATTAATGATATTGACACTGAATTATGAATATTATAGGTATCCATTAACAGAGATGATGTTTAAAGGGATCTAGTGACTTTGTTGACATGTGCGAAAAGCGATGAGTGGTTGATACAATATAATTATATTGTTGTTGTATGATATGTCCACTGGGTGTTCTGTGAAAAATCCAAGTTAAATGGACGTTATATGGCCGAGTAATGAGCAAAAATGCAAAGTGATATTCACTAACTCATTGCACTCACTTTGTACACGGTTTTCGCGGTCCAGTGGATAATTTAACATCTGAACATTTCAATCGTAAATATCTTTTGAACGAAAGGGAAATTTGAAAAACCGAAACCTGTCCCATACTTTTTATTGTTAATACGAATACAACAAGGAATGAGGGAACCGCTATAGAATTCCAATTGGATTTCGAGGATTTGGACAATGTTACTAAGTCCCTTTAAAGCATAATATTATGTTTCAAATAATGCAAATATTTGGATTATAATGGCTTTTGTTTAATTTTGCTTTTTCCTTTTTCACTGTTCACATAACCACCTGTCGCTGGACATCTCTACCAACCATTGCTATGTCTTCTGTTGACCGCCTTCTTCATCTTGATGCCTTTCCATTGGAATATGTAGGTAAGTGGAAGTTTCAATTGTTTTGTGTTCCACATTTAGTACAGCGTAGTCTTTGAGAATTGAGATACATACCAGCATTTTAAAGAGCACAATTCCAAAGGGCGCTAAATCCTCTTTTCTCAACTTTGGACAAAAGCAGGTTTCTTGGTCCAACTTTGTATGCATGCTCATGTGAATTTGAAAAAGAAACGTTCCATATTGTGATTTTGATTGTGTAATAATTGGTCCTAAAATTATGATTTCTAGATATCTACGTAGCTAATAATGTGTTAACTCAGGTTTTACGGAAAGTGGATTTAGCTCCTTTTTGAACTAAACTCTTTTGGCCTTTTTTTCCACAATATGTTTGTGAAACAGACGTGTAAAAGCAAATTTTGATGATAGGATTATTTAATTTGCCTGTGGAGATGCGAATCACAGCATGGCCGCAAATATCTGATTTCTAAAATTATGTCATCTCGACGTTCTGTATCATTTCCCTTGATTTAATATTTTGTATTTTGTATCGTTCAATATTCATTGTTGTCTTGATTAGTCATGTGCAGTAAAGTGGTTGTCGATGTCCCTTTAATCTGGAATTAGAGCGACGTGTTTACAACTTCATGAGCATAGTATTTGCCTTAATCCTTAACTTCATAGAAGCATGATCCTCTATGCATTAGGTATATCGAGATTCGTATCATACAGGAAACAATGGGTTAAAGTTAAACGCACTCAAAACTGAATTTGCCTACGCGAACATGGCAACGGACATAACACACGGACACAAACATACTCACACACACACACACACACACACACACACACACACACACACACACACACACACACACACACACACACACACACAAACACACACACACGCACACGCACACACACACACACACACACACACACACACACACACACACACACACACACACACGCACACGCACACGCACACGCACACGCACACACACACACACACACACACACGTACATCCGCAAATCACATACATGCGTAAATGCACAAACAACAAACACATTGGTAACTATTGGACTGTAACAAACGATGACATTAAAATGTCATGTTCTACATCTGTCCATCTGTCAATGGCGCCATGTCAAGATCATTATTTTGAACAAGACAAGAAGACCATTGGTAAAAACCACTGCAAAGTGTTCCTAGAAAACCTTCTATGCCACTTACATTACGATTCACTTGCAATATGCGAAAAGTAATAATAAGATATAAAGAAATGTATTTTCGTGCACAAAATTATCGGTATGTTAGTAGGTGTATAATGTCTACATACACGATGTTGCATGGTACCTTGGATATTTGTTCACAAACTCCACATGCAAATACGCCAAACGGCTGACGTATGCTCTTTAATCTGAAGAATACTTGCAATGAAGCATTGACGATTGAAGCATTTTATTTCGGGGCTTTCCCAGTATTGCCATGTTGCTTCATAACATTGAATGTTCAAACGAACCCGACATTCGGAACTATCGAACTTTAACAAATGATGACGTGAACTAATACAACGTCATGTTCTACTTCTGTCTATCTGTCACGTCTGTCTATTATCGTACTTTAAGAGCTTTAAGAGCATTTTAGTAATGGCGGAATGAGCAATGGTGTCTTTTAACATCTTGTTTTCTGCGATCTAAAGTTGACTGAACCCCGAGGCCAGACTGAGGTTCATCACCCGAATGTCAGGTTTCTAGTATACATGAATATGAACATTAATGTTAGCCTATAATTATTTACTGGACCAGGGGAGTGTTTCACGAAGATTCAAAGTTGAATTTAATTATAAGTTGGACCTAACTATTATGGATAGCAGTTAGTTTCTTTTTACATTTTTTGGAACATTTCTTTTAAAAGTCATATTATTTTGTTATAATTGAAATCAGTAATATTTTGTATTATCAAGGAACCTTTAACTTTAAGTTCTTGATTTTAATTTTTGTTGGAAGTTCCAAGTACTTGTATTTTGGCTTTTGAATATGTTTTATTCCAAGGCTACAAATGGCTTTGGAATTAACAATTATGATAGACCCTTATGGAAAAACACTTGCACAACCAAGACGTTGTACATTTGAGACTTTGCAATTTCAAATAAAAATATGAAATATCTGTACTGATCATTTCATGTTGCGTTTCAAAAACGTGTCGGTAATTTTACATATCAAATTACGGCTCACCATAATGGTAAGTCAAAAATTAAACTGAAGTTCAAGTTTAAAAACCTTTGTGAAACACCTCTGATGTACCATTTATTTTATCAGTTAAACGGGTTTTTGTTATTAACGTGATTTAATTGTTTTGTCAATAATGTTCAAAACAAATGCTGTGTTATATTGTTTGTATTAACGTTATGCAATATCTAGACGACAACGGGTTAAGATAATTATACTCCAGCATGGTCGCAAGGTCGAAAGAGTGCATGGGGGACGTATAATTGTCAAGATGGACGAAACCCCCTTGCGACCAGCATCTCATTGAGGGTTCTTGGTCCATTACCAACATCCTTAGCCTTCTTATCCTCCCAAGAGCCCTTACATCCTCATCCTCATCCAAACCCCGATGTTGTTCTCTCATCCCAATCCAAAGATCAAGTAGGCATATGAGTTCATGTCAAGTTATAGTTGTTGTTGTTTTACCCCGAAGCTTATAGTGAATTTAATAGTGTACGAGAACTATCCCGCATGGTGTGAATTTCGTATATATTGAATGCACCACACCAACGCACATACGTACATACAAACAATTACATACAAACATACTAACATACATACATACATACATATACATACACCCACATACATACATACATACATGCATACATACATACAACAAACATACAAACTCAAACACGCACCCACATACACACGCACACACACATAAGCACACAAACACACATACACATACGCATACTCTCAACGTACATACTCTCCACGCACATACATACACAAACACACAAATTGGTTGTGCAAAAACATTATTTTACTCACGTAAACATACATGCCCTCATTTGCTTTGAATTATTGACCCAATTGTATAAAATAGACTGAATGTTCGTGACTAGAAAGCACATCACGATCTACACGCACGCACGCAAACACACACACACACATGCACACACACGCAAAGCCAGACACACCCAATACATACACAAACAGTCATGTACCATACACATATTTGCTGTTTTATAATTACGGCCCCAAGCATTTGTTTAAATGGGATGAAATGTGACTAGACATTGCATAAAATATATTTATAAAGGAAACAAGTTAACATGATAACAAAAACAGAAATCGTAATTTTCATCAAACTTGTCTTTAATATGTTACTTATCATTTTCGAATTTTGAAATGTGCCCGTTATCGTGCATGCGAATTACTTATCTGTATAAGTTATGGAATTACATTATCTTGAATAATTCGAGGGCCATTTATTCATACATATTTTGCCTACCAAGATCCTGGTATAATCATGTCTCATAAGATAAGTAAAGGATTAATGGAGGCGAATAGGATATGACACGTGATCTGTTCAAGTACATGTATAGCATATATATTATAAGCCATGACCAGTCATTGACACGCGTATATAATACAAGAGGGTGTAAATGATACCATCTTCGATCCACACTGCAGCAGTCTGCACTGTACGCTTGATTGTAATCAAGAGTAGATTAGAACATGGCGGGTCGGCACCGTGATTAAGGGTAGATTATAATGAAACCAGATCTCCCGGAAAGAACCCAAGGGGCTTTATATTATTCTCTTTCCCCCGACATCTTTAACCTAGCCTTCCCTCATCATAAGTATTACAATTGCCCTAAAGTTAAAGGTTGTGATGCGTTGCAATGTAGAGGGCGGTCAGACCCAGACATGTCGGAACCAGAGCCGTATAATTATAGACATAAAATACGGTTCTGAGCCCCGTTTAAAAAAAACTATTGCAGATGTTGTAAGTGTCCAATTATTGTAACTACCATAGTAACATCTGCGATCCTCCATGCTGATTGGCTGTTGACTCACTATTTTTTTAAAACAATAATTGGACACTTACAACAATTGCAAAAGTTTTATAAAGCGGGGGCCTGGTCCGAACGTCCGTAAGAAGGCTAGTGTTACTGCAGTCATGACACTAACCTGCAATTAATTTGAGTTGAAATAAATAAGACAAAAGAAAGAAGAAAAAAAAGAAAAAGATTGGCGTAAATATTCAAAATGAATGAAGAACGCCAATAAACTTAAAACAACAACAACAACAGCAACACTAACCTGCTAACCCGGTGAGTATTTCTCACCATGCGCAAGGTGGTCGCAAGATGGCACCGCGCGTCTTATGTACAAATCCGACCTATACCTTTAATTCCGAGTACACCAGGTCCCCGTAATCTGTTAGTTTCATACCTTGCACCATGCGCAATGTATTCGCCAGATGGCACCGCGCGTCTAGCTTACGAATCCAACCTTAACTTTAATTCAAAGTACACCAGGCTCCGTAATGGGTTAGTATACCTTTCAATCTGCCGTGACCCCGCCCCTCCCTGCGGCGCGCATCTTCGACGAGGGGGAGTTCAGTAACTGTATCCGACTTTATTGGCAAATGAGATTAGTTCCACTCGTCCCAGGACCTAATCGATACTATCGATAGTAATGCATTACAGACTACAAACCCTCCAAGGCCGATGTCATCCACCCCGTTATATCCGATCTAGAGAGTGCGCCGTCGTCATCGTCATCGTAGGCGTTCTTGTTGTTGTTGATGATGATGATATTGCTGTTGTTGATGATGATGCTGCTGCTGTTGGTAGTTGTTCTTGTTGGTGTTGGCGTTATTTTGTGGTTGGGGGGGGGGGGGGGGGTTGTGGTGTTGGTGGTGGTAGCGACTAGCTGCGGTATAATTGTAATGTTGCTCACTCATCGGTCTCCTGCATGTGAGAATAATAACTCGATGAAATAATTAATGACACATAATTATGTAATATTTTCCACAGACTGCTCCTTTTTTCATCAACCTTGCCCCACCCACCCCCCCCCCCCCCCCCTCCACCCATCTCGTCAATTATCATAGGCGAAAGGTTACACTTTTCTTTTATAGTGGGGCTGAGTTAGTTTACTCGGACAAATTATGTTCTTTCCTTCAACCAAGATGAGTTGACTTGATTTGCCTGATAATGAACTAGTTGGTATGTCTGCATCTTTGCCCCGAATGTTTTTCTTTTGTTTTCTTTCTAGAATAGTGTAGTGTTTTCAAAACTCTAGGGGTGCGTGTGTGGTGGGGGGGGGGGGGGGGGGGGGGGCAGGCGGCTGGAGCCCCCGACCCTGCTTTTCACGCCTATATTGACCCTGCATGTCTGCATCACCTTGGTGTGGTCGTTGATAATGATGTGTGCGGGAAAGTGGTACATTAACCACAAAGATCGCTCTTTGGAACATTTTGACAGCCGTAATGACATTTCCCTGTTTAAATCAATATATTTGGATGTGTCTTACAAAACTATGGTTCTCCGTTTTTGTCAATATCCATTTCATTCATATTTTAATTGCATCATTAACTAGATTGATACTTTTAATGTTGATTTCGTTCATGGACAATACAGATTGAAAACAATAGTGTAATAGTCACATGAAATTTAAAAAAATTAACCCATAATATGCAATCTGTTGACACCGTTAGCCAAATGACACGGACGCAGGATGGAAATGATAATAATTATGTATAAAAGGGTGTGTGAATAATGATACCCATTTCGATTTTAAACATTTTAGATATTAAAACAAAAAACAAAACATCTTCATTTCCATTTAACCTTTCTAGTTCCTAGTTTAAGCACTCACATGATGCTAAACTAAAATGGTTCATTTCATTTCATGACACTTGTACATCTCATATCCATTTTTCAAAATACGATTGTACTACGCAAAAATTAACTCTTTCAATACGTATTTCGAAACCCTTTCCTGCCGCTGATCGTTCTCGTGCACTTTGCTTCGTGAGTGATCATTCATAAGGTAAAACATTGCGTTTAACTCCATTCGAGTTTCACAGTGTGAAAGATGAAACGGGTTAAATTTCCCGCCATTTTAACATTTTATTTTGTAACCTTTTTACGCCCCTCTGATCGGTGTCGTGCATTTCGCTTAATGAGTGATTACTGTCATAAGGTGATGGAGGATGAGATAAAGTCGATATGGGAACGTGTTTGCAATAAAGGGGCTCGCTTTCTTCCGCATTCACACCTCAAGGCTAATAGCTAATGATCAATATAACAACAATATATTTATCATTGGCTCGTCACTGGTCATGTCGACACTGAGTGCGTTTAACAACACCTGTATTTAATCTCAGAATCAGCATTTCAAGTTGATTATTAAACGTAAACCTGAAACTCATTTCAAAACGCAGGCTGCTTCTGGCTTAATAACGCTATTTAAACGCACCCGATTATTATGAGCAATGACGTACGATGCGTCCACACAGCATAATAGTCTGACGTTGGTATTGTTGGGGTGCTTTTATCTTCTCCTGTTTAAAGAGATCGATGACTGGGTCCACGTATTTAGTATTTTCATTTCTGAAAGTCGGCTCAAGTTTTGTTTGGGGATTAAAATGCAAAAAATAGGTTGATATGATTTTGGCATAATGTTCCGTTATGCCTTGGTTTTGGACGGATTTGCATTAAGGGCGACAACAGCTTCACAAAAGTGGGAAGGGGGCGTGAGTGTCCCCCCTTCCAAGGTATCGAATTGTTGTATTTTGTAACTTCTGCTTTTTGTATTATTATTTTTTTTTTTACTGTCAATTGGTACATGGCTAAGACAGAGATTGTACTTGATATTATCATAAATCATAATGCAAGCTATGGAATGAAACATACGTTTAATATGTAATACATATGCAAATGTGTGTGTGGGAGAGGGGGGGGGGCATGTCCCCTCCACTTTCAAATGCGATGGGGGGGGGGGGGGGCATGCATCCCTCCCCCGTCCTCCGTCTGTTTGACGCCCATGATTCGCATCGGTGCACATCTCTTGTTCGCAGTCTGTACATTTTCCGGTGATCTTTATCAACCTCTAAACTATAATTATGTTCATATTTTTTTATTTTAATAAATTAAATTCTCTATATAAAATCTCGATTGCTTCTAACACGAGTCTACAGGGGGAAAAAGACGTTCGCGCTCACTTCGTACATGACTTTTTCGGCACGACACGGTTCAATCAGAAGTTTTACGAACCTCGCAGCGGCTAGCTCGCGCACACACGCGCTTGCATTCACGTCGGGCTCTCTCTCTCCTCCTCTCTCTTCTCTATTTGAGTGGCAATTCAAACCTATCGCTGGGCGAAGTGAGCTATCACCGTCTGTTTAGTCACCTGAACGTTCGCTGCTCCATTCATTGCGTGCATGCAGTCACTTGGAGCGACTCAGCTCAGCCCGGCCGGACAATATCGACATTTTGGCTTATGATTAACTCATATTTCTCACAAAATTTCTAACTGGATTTGATATTATGTTTGGGGTCGAGTGGCCATTGAGGTTCGGCGCGTGCAACATTTAGTTTTCGCACTCGCGAATGAATCGACGAGTTTTGACTTGGGAGTTGGAGGCGATTGTAGTGCTAGGGGCGGCTCGTTTGCCCACATTGGAATGTTGTCCCCTCGCATAAACTCTGTTTACAGTTGTAGATAATACACGTCCGAGGTCGTGTCCGCACATACACGCTACGACCACTTGTCAAGACTGCACGGTAGTTGGTCAAGCGTGTTGAGTGACCACATACAATGTGATAAGTGTATATACATACCACCAGCAGGCAAATTGGATTTATATAAACTGTAGTGGACGTCTTCAGTGTAGTTTTTAATCACAAGTTTCGCTCGCCATTGATTTATAACGGATTTGACGGATTTGTGTTGTGTACGAACGTGACAATGGCAAGGATCATTTCTTTTTGTGATTTATTTGACAAGATTTATCATTTTTGTGCCGCTGTCCTTGTAGTGCTGCTTTACACGGTTGATCATGCACGGTGCTTGCCACTGCCCAAGGATGAAGCCATTCACCTGTCGGTGTTACTCCCCTCCTACCCCCTCCCGAGTACAAAGGGGGACTTCCCCTGGTTGCCAGCGGGGCACCTGTACCCCTACCACCTACAAATGGTGCTCCCCGCCATGCGGATGGCGGTGCAGACGATCCAGGAGACCGCGAAGCTGGGCGATCACGAGATCGTCCTCCACGTCAACGACACGGAATGCTCGGTGAACGCCGCCCAGCTGGTCTCCGTCGATCTCTTCTACAAGCGAGGCGTCATGGCCTTCTTCGGGCCCGTGTGCGAGTACGCCGCCAGCCCCGTCGGCCGCTTCGCCGCCTACAAGGACGTCCCCATCATCACCGCCGGGGCGCAGGCGGGAGGGTACAGCAAGTTCCCCTTCAACAAGATCATCACCAACGTGATGCCCCCTCACGAAAAGCTGGGCCACTTTGTCGCCGAGATCATGCTCCTCTACCACTGGACCCGGGGTGTGTTTCTCTACCACGACGGCGACAACAACATTCGGGATATCATGTTTATGACGGGCGGTATTTATGGAGTCGTGAGGCGGGGTTACAATTTAAATGTGACCGAGCAAGCCTTCAGTGAATTCGAGTATGCTAACAAGGATTATGAGGAATTACTCATCAATCAGGTTCGACACTACGCGAGAGGTATGTAAACAAAGAATACATCTATAAAACCCGATATTTTCTTCTGAAAATTTCCAAAAATAGCCCATTATAAAGCAGCCGACTGGAACGGGTTTATGGGTTTCAGTATGATATTACTAGTAATAAATACGAAACTAAGAGTCAACACGTTTTATGTACCACCGTTGAGCACACATGCTCATCCAGACATATAATTATTGTAATACTTACATGTAATATAATTATGTCGCCATTTTAATTAGTACCTCTCCATAATGTGGCGAACAACATAGTAAGTGCTACTTACAATACATGGGGGAGGGTTAAAGGAAAACAAAAACACAACAAATATATGTTATTGTATATAATTGTATTATATAATTATATAATATGTATTATTGTATTGTAGGAATCAATTTTGAGTAATAAGCGATACGTATATAAAGTATGCGATAATAACTTGGCTCTGTAGTATTGTATTGGGTCTCATAATGATCTTAAAATAAAATAAAAGTACCGGTAACTAATTATACCAGGCCAGGAACTTGGATTGGAGAACATATCATTATGAATATATACTATGAGCATAAACATACATATACAAAAACAGATATTATGAACTCGGTACAAAATATACCAACCCGTATATTTAGCAGGAAATAAGGTGGCATTTGATATGCATACTGCCTCTATATCCAACCAACCTTGAGATGTTAAGACAACCTTACGCAAGCCTATGTGGCACAGGTCAAGGAACAGGTCAACCCAATCAGCTACCAAATCACCCACCAAATTACACTGTCTGTATTCCGTCTATATTTTGGCAAAAAAAGGGAAGTAAATACCAACAAATTGCTTGTATCTGCCTGTTTGTTTTGATGATTTATGCAGATTGACAGTTAACAAGCAAACTAAAGGTTAAAGGAACTACAGCGTCTAGATGGCCTAATTTTCACAATTCGACTCTCTATATGTCATTTTTCCCGAAGAAAAAGAATTTGGCAGTCATTTCTCATGAAATCAATACATTTTAGAGTAATTAGTAAATATCTAATTGTCCTGGGAACGCCCCTTTTAAATCGCCACAACGTGACGTCATCTAAAGAACGGACTAATGAACTAAATTCTGTAGATGACGCGTCATGACGTAAGCCAATGAATTGTCAATCACATGTCGATCACGCTGTCGATTCCGGACCCTAAATGTGGGTGGGGCGTAAACTGGCTGCTAAGTGAGATTTGGCATCAGAAAACTAGCCTTTCGGCAGACCTATGTTTCAAGTCATCAACTATGGAATAAGTGGCGCAGAAAAAAAAAAACTTGGAATATTATCCATAATTGTGTTGGTATATTCTAGGCTTATTCCCAGTCCCCCGGCTCAGTGAGTGAAGCGCAAAAGTTCAAGAAGGATTTGGTCGAGTCAGACAAAAATTACTTAACCCTGTACTACATGCTATTCAGCGAGACGTTGTATTGTAGCATGCATAGTACTCCCTTAGTACTAATATCCATGGACACATGAAGAATATAGAGTCAATTATTGCACGTGTTTATGATATTGGTTGCCTTTTCCTCAACTGATTCTGTATATATTCCACAATCCAAATTACTCTTGACATGCGTATCTGTTATAGAGTTGGCACCCCCCCCCCCCCCCCCCCGAAGGCCGCAACACAACATCTGCTCACCACAACACACAACTACTACATCACTATGGAATAATACGTGTTATCATCTGACTTAGTAAATACAGTACATCAGCTGCCATGTAACATTTTTGGATGTTACATGGCACTGTTACATGGCAATTCAGATGATAAAACAACAGGTGTTAACTTTGCTGTCGGGGAAAATCATGGAATGTTCCCCTCGGGATTTTAAATGCTATTTCGTGAAGAAAATAATAAAGTCCCTCGACTACGTCTCGGGATTTATTTACTCTTCCCTCAATAGCATTTAAAATCACTCGGGAGTGGTACATTCCGTGCTTTTCCCTTCACCACCAGTTAACAACTGTATATTGTTGGATGAACTTTCACGTTCGATCCATCGGATCCAATCATACTGACTTTCCTTGTTTCTGTATTATTGTCGCGAACAAATAATTTTTTATGATGAAAAAAAAAATCGATACAATATTGTTTGACTAGCGGTGAAGAGCAATTATTGTATTGACTTTGCCACGATTTTATGATGTTGGAAAATGTAAGTCAGGCACAAAATACATGCAGATGTTACCTGTACATTGTGTCAGGTATACGTACTGTATTCAGTCATGACATTTGATCGTGTGGAAAATTGAAGGGCATGCATTCAAATGGCACAATTCTAAAGAATTATTGAGTGTCGATCAAAAACAAACAAAAAAGGCATCATTCGTAATAAAAGAAATGGGTGTCGGTTGAAACAAAAATGCATAATTCTGTAATTGTTCTGCAGAATAAAATAGGTGTCGAAATATTGGAAAACTGAGATGGCATACGTTGACCGGTTGAAGACGTGATCCATTAAAGGGACTTAGTAACATTGTCCAAATCCTCAAAATCCAATTGGAATTGTAGCGATTCTCTTATACCTTATACCTTGGGACAGGTTTCGTTTTTTTCAAATTTCCCTTTCGTTAAAAAGATATTTTCGATCGAAGTGTTCAGATGTTCAATTATCCACTGGACCGCGAAAACCGTGTACAAAGTGAGTGCAATGAGTTCGTGAATGCACTTTCGCATTTTTGCTCATTACTCGGCCATATAAGTATAACGTCCATTTAAATTTGAAATCTTCACACAATACCCAGTGGACATTATCAACCACTCAACACTTTTTGCACATGTCAACAAAGTTACTAGATCCCTTTAACCCGTTTCACCTCGTTATGTCATTGACATTGCCATTCATATTCAGCTAGTACATGGTGCACCCGCAATCCGTATGCAATTGGTTAACCCGAGTGGTCAATCGATCGCCTACACAGATGTGCCCACGTGGGCAGCGGGAATACGTCGTAGTATTCATGGTATAATAGTGAAATTATAAACCGATCCCGAAATCGAAGACCGTCATGATTTGGAAAGGAAATTACAGAGTTAATAGCGATATAATTGCCCCGAACTAAATAAATAAGTAAATTGAAGGTTCACGTGGTAAGTAGGTGAAACGTAAGAGGATGAACTATACTAAGTTTTCTTTTAAAACTTCAAGATCACGCGTGGAGGGCGTGCTTACTTGGAATATGGGATAAAAATAGTATAATTATGTAATAACATAACACCAGTCCTGAGCCCCGTTGCAGATATAGCTGCAATCGATTGAAAAGTTGCAATTAATTGTAAGTCCAATCATGTGACTAAATGAGCACATCTGATTTGTTCAAATGCGCAAATGTTCTGAATTGCAACTTAACAATCGAATGCATGTCTATCGGCAACTTGACCCTTTTCGTATGTAATGTACCTGGTTGATTGGTTACTTAGGGATATTGGGGCGTCTGTTTTCAGTTTCAGCCACGATCCTTGGCAAACTAATGAACAGTCATTTATCAACTTAGTTTCTAGTCTATACACTCTTTGTAATTTGACAAACATGATTAATAGAATTTCCCAAAAAAAATAGTTTGTATGAAGTAAGTAAGAACTGTAATCTGTAAAACAAAAATAGAACAAATACATTTTGTTTTTAATGTGAGGTGCCTACTGTGGGAAACTTGCTACCAGACAAATTGTAATGTTTTTTACTGTAATAACTAAATTAACTACGTCTGCATGTTTTCTTGTAAAAAAAAACAAAAAAAACGAATCCATCCACCAACAGGATAATGTCCTTAATCATTTTTTGGGGGAACCGTGTCTGTGTAGCAATTTCAAAGTACCTAGATGCCTACTACTGCATGTTTGCATTCTATTTTTGGGATGTACCGATATGGTTTCATCAGAGAGGTGGGTCTTCCCACCTTTCTGGTTTCATCACCGGGTTGGAGTTGCTTGCCAGATTGCCTCATGCTTTTATGTTTATCACTCGATGGGTTGGGTGGCGACACGGTAAACATTCAGTCATAAATATGCGACCTCGTTCGTGTGGTCGATGATGGGATTGGAGGGGGTGAGGGAGGGGGGGGGGGGGGTGGTGGTGTTAGTAAAATGGGGTTCACGTCCTGCAGAATGCAGCATCTCAAGTCAAAACAGTATCAACTCGAAACAACCATAGATCAATGCTATAACTGGGATCGACATTAGCATTTTGTCTAAGCCTATCCCCGGTGCAAGACAAAATTGATGACGGGCAAGTAACAGTTCATAAGTGGTCTAGTTTGGTTGCCAGATCTGGCTACTAACGTGGGTGTTCAACTTCTAGAGAAATTTGCCAATAGTATGTTGAAGTTGAACTACCCAACAAAATTAACTTTTCTCCCCTCTTCACATTGTACATTTTCTGCTGGCAAGTAGAAACAAAATAATAGGTTTGCCTACAAAACCCCGCTCAGTCGGTGGAAAACGGGTAAAAACCCTTGGTAAAACTGTTAGAAGGTCGGATTGTGCTTATAATATCGCCCTCTTTCATAATGATTGAAAGGCGTGAATGTGAAAAGGGTTAACGTCTCTCAAGTCGAAAGGGGATGGGACCTAAAGAAGCCCGTCCGCTCAGTTTCTGGAACAGGGGTCACTCTGTAATCGGTAATACGGGTTGTGTTGAAATATTTATCCATTAATTCTTTATTCATAGGTATTCGTCTTCATTCAAACTGTCAACATGGTCAATAATGGAAGACGCGATACTGAGTGAAAGGGTTTCACGTCCCTGGACAGACTCCGGCCCGGAATGTCAAGTCCACAATTATATTGATCAGTTGATATGGACCAACAACAAGTCACCCAAATAAATACATGCCTGCACAGGTTGTGTAACAGGACTGAATAGGCAATATGATTTCATGTATTCATCACTTTTTTTAAATGTAAGAATAATTGGACTAATATGGGGTTGGTATTCTGGGACATCAGTGGTTCAGATTCAAGTCATCCGTGATGAAATGACACGGTAGTGATCGGGAGCTAGGGTCATCTAGACTAATGATTAGAGACGCATTTCATATCGGATGTTGTTTAGAATGTGATACAGGAACTGTTTGTACAAGCCATGTTCTAAAACAAACGTGGACGGAATATCAAGTCCATTTAAAATAGTATGATCTATATGAATATTGAAAGGCAATACATAAGGAATGTCCCACGACCCACATACGTCGTGACTCTTTGCCACAATGAGAGTATGCCTGAATACATAAAGGATACGTGACACTCCGGGATGTTATGTCGGGATTGTGAAAAATAACCGTAAGTCATAAATGTGATCATGTTAACCTATCCAAAATGTCAACTGGTTTTTCGTTTCACTTTTAATAAAAATGTCGAGATTGATGAAATAACATTTAGATCATTCTATCTATTACTTATACTAGTAACATCGAGTTTATAATGTGTACGTTGACAATATTGATCTCACCATGTCTATGATATCCCATCACACGCTAAGTTTCAATTGAATTATTTCCTCACGTTGCTTGTGTAAGCTGCTCTTATTCTTAAAACAACAACACAATCACAACAACAAATCCAACATGTTTATCGTCGTTGACTTCTTGAATAAACAGCTTAAGTAAAACAAATCGTCAATAAGAAGGACACTGTGAAAATTGTCACGTTACTTACACGGATAAACTGACCTAAGAAAATAATCTAGTACTATTATCAGCTAATTAAGTTTCAGAGCACGGACCAGTTTTCAGTTGTAATCAACGGCAAACATACATTGTTTGTCGAGCTTATTTACTTGAGATGTGTTTAAAATACATCTTCTTCAAGGGTGCTACGACAAATCATAACATCATGTTCCCCAATGCAGTTTATGGACTGTAATGGTAATAGGAAACAAACCCCGTGATGAATCAAGTTTGATTAATTCGAAATTCGGTTTCGCTTGAAATATTTTTATAAACGAATAGTGTGTCCTTTAGAAGAAGAAAAAAACAAACCAGTATTACAATTTGAACTTGAGACCGAAGGGAAGGGCGATGCTTTGTTGCTTCTTTCTCGCTTTACCGAACGATGTTCATCATCATTCTCACATCGGATCATGCTGCGGTTATTGATATCCTCATGTCAATAAAAGAAATTGATATAGGAAGATCGGTTAGCGACTGAACGCGACTCGCATCCGGCATCTCTCTCCTTTTACATTACAGATTATTATTTCTTCTGACTTATTATTTGGTCCAGGATTCTTTTTCTTGTTGGCGTTCAGTTCTGTAGGGATTTATGTGCAGCCTAACTCCTGCCTCCGGAAAGTAAAAATCGCGAAATTGCGAAACCGAGACGGGTGTCTCAACTTTCACTTTCAGATGTTCAGACGTCTTCTTCTTCTTCATCTTCTTCTCCTTCATCTTCTTTGATATGGCATGAGCCCCGTTTGATTTGGCACGTATTGGTAAAGAATGAACATAATGGACTCGGGGTTTTAGGAGGTGTCATCCTTCGGGCTTCGGCATTGGGGGACTTCTGTTCAAACTGTGAAATACAGCTGTGTATCACTCCAAATCATCGGCTTGGTAATCCAAGGATATCGCGGTGCCTGATCGAGTTGAGATTTGTGTTTTTATGGGTGCGCCCCTTTCTATATCGACTTGATAAAGATCTACGGGTGGCCATGGGGTTGATCCACAGGGTGACAAACCTTTTCCCGCTTTCCCTTTCAACGTCGGGTATCTTTCAAAGTGCTTACAGTCGTATGATAATTGTTCAAGGAAACTAGCTAGTCTCCCTGGTACAGTATTACTTGTTGAGGTCCAGGCGTAAAAGGTTTCGGGTGTCGGGTGAAGCATGGGTAGAGGAGGTACGTTTGCTATCATTCTGGGAATTGGTCATCGGATGACCACGGGGGTTGATCCAGTGGGCGACAAAACTTTCCCGCAATCCCTTTTCAAGTCGGGTATGTTTCATTTATTGTCTAAGCCATGTAACTATAGTTCGTATTGCTCTTTGGGTTCCAAACGTGAAAGGTGTTTGGTGAAGCGTGATAGTGGAGGAGGTCTATTTGCTATTTTTTGCGAATTGGTAGATTCTAGTGGCGTCAGACCGCTTTTCAATGATGAATACTTTTCTCTAGTTTAATTTCTTTGAAAACGCGCGGTATCGTAATTGTCCAGGGAACTAGTTCATGTTGCTGTGTGTGGTCTGAAGTGAATGTTCAGTATATGACTGGAGGTACACGCTAGAAGAAAGGACAAGGGGACCCCGGACCTATAAAGTAAACTGTCGTGAATTCAGATAAAATATGAGTAATGTTTTTTTTCATGTTAACATAGTTTTGTAAATAATTAGTACGTTATCTTATTGCCGATTGTTGGCTTCGTGGTTGTGTTGCGCTTCAAGAAGGTTCAACCATGGACTAGGGTCCATGGTTCAACCAGGGAAATGGGAGTTTCAACTAATTGTCGTTTTCAAATTGTATTAATTTGTTAAATGAGCAAATGTGATTCAAAACTTAGGTCCCCACTGCCCCAATTAACCCCTGTTTAGGCCTTAGGGTAACATGTAGACGCACCTTGCCCTCCAAATTGCAGCGACACAACCGCACACAAAAAGGTCGAGTGTTGTTCACCAAACCTCAAGAGCCGAAGGGTAATGCAAACTGTTCCTCCCCACGACACTAAACAGGACAAGAGTCCTTATGTATACCATGGTAATACCCCCTTGTCTCTATATACAGTACACCAAGTACCACTACCACTACATACAATCCACTCAGCCACGCTGAGATCGGATACCCCTAGACTCAACAATATTGATCGAAGGGATTACTCCAATACACTGAATAAATTGCTTAATGATGTTGCCTCGCATTCATCGATTCGCCCGTGTATTGTTTTTCCCTTTCCCTCGCTAAATACGTCGCTTCGGAAACACAATAGCCCCGTAAAACACACAAAACTTGTTTTGGGGGTTGTTTCATAGCTTTAAATATTCTGTTGGTGAAACAATACCCAACTGTCTCCATGTCCGACGTACGACCGGACAAATCGATTTTCGTCTCATCATTCTCGCGATCCACAACTGCACGGTTGTCCAAGTTTCACGACGACGTGCCAAGTTTCTTGGGATTGTGTAGTTCTGAGCAAAACGAATCAAGACTTCTGCGTTTTGATTCACGTATTTTTTAAAGAAGATTTCTTAGAGCTGAACTGAAACTAATGCAGCTGTTATAATCATGATTTGTTATAATTATAAATTTGTTTCCTTGAATCAATTCAACCTTATTAAAATATCATGGTTGTATTGTTTTTGAGAAGAAAAAAATATGGTTGCATAATTATGATACAGATAATTATGCGCGTGTGTCGGTGGTGTTTCTAGCTGAGTGTATTGATTCGTAGGTCATGGCTCAACATAAGTTACCTGTGGGCTGTAAATCAACGGAGGTTTATGAAGGTACGGCGGCCATTTTACGACCGTCTATTTTCTGTATTATGGAGGGATGGAGAATTCGCGTGACATTTATCAAGTATAGACGGGAATATTATATTTTCCCCCGCGGGAATACTGAAATCCATACTTGACTGGGATTATTAGCAACGATGCAGCTTTCCATGACTACGATATTTTCTTTATAATCATGCACATTATGCCTAGGGCTAGGCCAGGTGTGCAGTATATTTAATGTCCAACCCACTCTAATATACTTATTATATACTTTTGTCCTTCTAAAATATGACGGTAATCTTTAAATCCTTAACGTCAATCATTACCCAGATGTCGTTCCTTTAAGTATGCTAATCGGATAAGCCATGCCTATTGAGTGTATATTATGATAAGTTATATAACGTATTCGACGTAATGATATTAATAATATATTTATATTGTTCGACTCATTTACCGCCAAACATAAGTTATAAATAATCATACTTCAAATGAGATGTTATTGGCAAGGACATTTGTTTTGTCATAAAACCGAGCGAAAAAAAAATAATATGATTCCACCTATCATATTCTAATATACAAAATGGAAATAGTAATATAAGAAACGCGAATTATAAGTACAAGAAGAAGTTTGCATAATAATACTTTGACGTCGCCAGCAAATATACCGACATACTGCCTCGGTCGCGTGGCAGATCCGTATATCATATTCGATGGAACCATTAAAGTCCTCAGGTCACCAAGTCTAAATATTTATCTTATGGGAAGCTATATTTCGACAGGTTCCAATAACAGATGACAAGCGACTTGCTGTAAAAAGAAATTCTGTGAGAAACTTAAAATTTACTACGTGTATAGTCAGGAAGATAACTGGATGCCCGATGTGGCGCCCCGGTTGGTTCATGAACGGCTACATTCCAAAAAGGCGCTAAATCCATAATAATTGAATAATATCACTATAAGTTCTATAACTTGCTACTAGATAGTTAGCAGTACAAGTATTAAGACAAATTACACATTCAGGATCAAGTTACAATTACGGATCATTCCGTGTTCATATTCGTTCAGGTATGAATACACAAAGTCGGTTTAATTATATGAAATCTTGTATAATATTTATATATCCAAAGTTAACCAAGTGGATTTTAGCGCCTTGTGGAATTAAGCCCGCCATGTTCTGATTATCATACCTCGTTCCATCACACAGACATCGCAAATGTCACAGAGTTATATAGTATACAGTACATTAGGTTCGTGTAGGCAATGGGTTAACTTCTCGGGTGTAATGCCCCCTTCTTATTCATGTTATTAATGTTGTATCAAAACGTGCTGTGAAAGCAAACGCTTGTACCGTGTGACGTGAATGTGACAAATCCAAACGATTGACAATTTAATTACATTGTTTTTTTCCTGGTTCTGTTTCGAATAAATTGTTTTATATTAATGAAACAAACAAAACACATGTAAGTAACTGTGAATCTCCGATACATCAGATATATCCAATTATCCAAAGATAATTGGTTAATTTTCATTGGAACAGTAATTGACTTCTCGGGTGTAATGCCCCTTCCTATTAATGTTGTATCAAAACGTGCTGTGAAAGCAAACGCTGTACCGTGTGACGTGAATGTGAACAATCCAAACGATTGACAATTTAATTACATTGTTTTTTTCCTGGTTCTGTTTTGAATAAATTGTTTTATATAATAAAACAAAACAAAAACATGTAACTGTGAATCTCCGATACATCAGATATCCAAAGATAATTGGTTAATTTTCATCGGAACAGTAATTGACACGCTGTAATATCGTACCCATCTTATATGACTGTATCATATGATTGTATACCGGGTGTCTTTTTTTTCACGCCAATGTGCATTTTATTCAATCTTCCAATTATATTTGTATTCAATCAGCATGAGCATATATTGCATAATAATCTTGATCGTGTCAAAAAGAAAACTGTAATTGAACCGTAGCTACCTTGCATTGCGTTTGTAATCTAATGATATATACTTGTCAATCAAATTCTGTCTTGTTTTGGCCAGCGTTCAATGTATATAATTCAATTCAAAATTATGTCCAAATCCAAGTAAATGTTTTCGATTTCGATTTTCGATCCAACTTAATCATCTTGTTACGCTATCGCTTTACACAGAAATTCACTTTGTATTTTAATGATACTACACTTAAACAAAAATGAACGTTGCGAAATCAAAACATTTGTCATGTATCTAACATTCGCTCTCAGTTATCACGTATTATATTGGTATTTTGTTATGCATTAATTCTTAGAATTACATAATATATAATGCACGATGTGGCCCGCGCGCTATTGATGATGATGATGATGATGATGATTATTCGACTCGTTACACGACGATCGATGCTAACAACATTCATGTGCACGCGGGAGATATAAATGATTAAAAAGGAATCGGAGAATTTTAATTGGTTGTTATCTTCGGTGGCCTGGGCGTTTCGTTCATGCCTTCGAGCTATCAGAGATGCAGATTGCAGAGTAAGATGAAAAAAAGAAGGGTATCATCAAAGTGATCGGCTGACATGTTATAAAGCAATCACCGTCAATCAGGAGTTGTTGGAGAGAGAGAGCGCTCACACAACAGGTTTCTTGATGATGACCGGGATTTGAGAGGGATTTGAAAGCGACTTCAGTTTCCACTTCGAGGAAGCCGTACATGTCCCGCGCGAAACGTTATCTACGAAATATGATTACCATCGAATGTAGCTGCAGCGCGAAGAGCTGCCGCTCGGTACTCGTAATAGCCGTGGATTGAGCGGATGTGGACAGGATTAGACTCACTTTCAGGCCGATTTTCTCTTTTTTGTTTTGTTAAGGTGATGAACAATTTGTTGGTCTGCTAACTCTCACAGTTCGACATACATGCACAAAATAATATTAATCGTGCGCATTCATTTTGACCGTTTGCCATGTTTTGAGTCGAGTCGCGATGCACCACGCAAGACTTATAACTTTCAACAAACAATAACATTATGCATGTCGATCAAACATTGTTTAGGCAAAATATTTGACATGCCATCTGGCTGAGTTACTTTTACAGTCACGTTTATTTGTGACTATGTGTGAATATGAATTGATTCAAGACACAAATTATACACAGAGAATCGAACATCAAACCGCCATCATATCATAATCGTGTACAAACTGTTTATACGTGAGCCTAGGCAAGCCCGACCCCACCCCATCCACGTTGCCTCCCAATCCATTTTGCCCCCTCCCCCCCCCCCCATCCACCCCCTTCCCGTTTGATCCTATAGTAACGCCACTGATCTTGTGGCGCCACTTATCATAGGTGGGTCGAAAGGACACCACCGTGGCGGCACCCCTTGCGCTCCTAAAGCGTTCTATTACCCAGCAGCTCGAGACTTCCTATACATCTATCTATAGAGAAAATTGCATCGGGATGATGGTTGACGAGATAATCAAATCAAAACACCATTACCTGTGGAGTGTGAGATGTCAGGAGGGTGTTTTTTTTTTTTTTTTTCGTCGGGTTTTCTTTCTCGGAATCTTCCCCAAAATACATTTCCATTCTGTCCCGTTTTATTTATCGTGTTTATTTATTCCGTCTATGTTGTTGTATGGTAATGTTGTACAATTATGGTAATTGTACATAATGATAATCAATCACAAACAGACGCTTTCTTTTCCCGCTGACCGGCTTTTTATACGTACTCCGTGATGTACTTGCTTATTTTGTTTTGTTTATCAAAATTAAATAGTTGCATTTGTTTTTACCGTTAAGTTTGTCTGGGATCAACATCGACCAAGGGTTTTCGAAAGTTCCAATAGATATTTTATCGAAGCTATAATTCACTTACATATCGGAAGAATGGTCTTCCACGCAAAACCTAAACAATACAATATAGACTATTACGATCAAGCTGTAATTCGTGCAACAGTAAATATTGTTTTAAATCATAAAATATTTTAATAACTATCATGTTAGAATCGTGTTATATATAGCTAAATTATCATTTCAAATTGTCCATATCAGAAAGCTATGAGGGGGAGACGCACCATTTCCATATAGTATAAGCATGTGGGGGAATTCCAAAAGGCTTGCTCATTATTCAACATACAATACTAAATAATGTCAATAGTTCTCGTGATTGTGTTTTGGGTGATTACAAATGATGAAAAGATGGTCTATTATTTTGTCATGGTTTTCAATAGTGTCGAGAATAATCTTCTACCGGAACGAATCTTTAGAAAGCAATATCACAATCAGGAAGATAAATGTCGTTAATTGGCTGAGATTTTAGCGATCAATACAAACATGACAAACGTAGTCTCAATATTAACCCTTGCCCTACGGGAACGTTGTGTGCCCTGTATAACGGCTGTGGTAAATTCAACATGTCGATGAAAAACGAGTTCGATTTGTATTTTATTGACTTACTAAATTGTTGACAGAGGGGAAACGTTCCGAGTAGTTTTGATTTATAACGAATATTTTTGTCAAAGAAGTAGGTATTGAGAACTATAAACTTATCTCCTACCGGAACGAATCTTTAGAAAGCATCACAAACTATAGAGGTTTCAAATGATAGTGCGGGGGAAAAAATGAGAATTCTTTCGGCCCATACCACGGAATAATACGGTGCATGGCGTCTAATTAAAAACACGAAAGAAAAGAATACTATAGGAGGGGTTTAACTTGATCTTTTAATCCCTCCCTTTTATTTAAAAAGTGTTGGTTATAATGAGAGTATAGGTCTGTAAGATGATAGCATGCAGCGAATCCAGCGATGCGTGAACCCGTGTTAACCCATCGGCCACTGGGACATCGTGTAGCATGTATGATCTCTATGAGAATATCAATATCTCGGGAGCGATCGGCATGTGAAAGGGGGTGACCATGTACTTTTTTGTCAGAAACCGTAGGAACCCTAATGATGGGCTTTCCCAGTCGCCTCCTCATCCTATTAGCTGGCTTTACATAGACGTCGAAGGGGCGCACTATTTCAATAACATCATTTACATCTATCCTTGGAAAATATTTACAATATATTATTATTCATCTTAAACGGAATAATGTCTACCTTTCCGAATCGCTATATAATCTATAATTGAAAATAACGATTATTGTATCTTCGATTGATACTTAAAGGGATAGTTGAGTTCTGGTAAGGAGAGTACAGTTTTGGTGAAACTGAATTTTAGTAACCAAAACCTGCATCATTACATTACAAACTAATAGTTATAACTAGAAAGGAACACAAAATTACAAATGACGTATATAAAGATCATGTTATCATTCAAAAAGAGCCGTTAAAACGTAAGAGGGCGCTCTCTAAACACTCATCGGTTTCAACCATTTTGAATAAAATACTGTGCATGTGATGCTTTGTTGAAATAGTGATATTAGATAGAGAAATAACCAACAACTATTTAAATACCTATTTTGTAACTTTTTGAAAACAGGAAGCATTTTTTTGAATTTTTAACGGCTGGTTCAAAATTCTTTAATAAACCTGGGGCCCCAGCTTTATTACAAATTGTTATATTTATGGATATTTCAGCCGTCTCTGAACCGATTTTGATCAAACAAAGATGATTTTATTATTTTAATATTATGCTCTTTCAAATTTTACACTCAGTTTTTCATTACCTCACAAAAAATGAGTAGTCTAGCGCCCTCTCTACCAAAACTCGACTATCCCTTTAATAGTCGCGATTTCCCCCTATACCCCTGTTTTACTTTGTCTCTCAAGCCGATTATACTCGTGATATTCTCGTATCAAATTCGATGTGTTTTGTCCTTCTCAAATTCACATATTTCGTCATAGAGTATCGTCATAACCAAAATCCTTGAATGTTTCGGAACTATATCATTGGAAAAAGGAGATATTATGTTGCATGTTTTGTTTGTGGTTGTTCAAATGTCTGCTAAACATGTTAACCCGTACTCTAATGCAAATGGACACATCGAAAATATCGAGATACAGTATAATTTAGCTATGTACATTATTGAGTAGTGGACAATACGCAAATTGATTTAGAGAACGTTTTGTGTTGATGAAGAACATTTCGATTGTCTCTAAACTGCGCATTTATCATCGCTGTCTGTCACTGTCTGAAAATCAAATTACTTAAAGATAATCATACGCTCGTGCAGATTAAATTACAAATAAATAACATATTAAATCCAATAAAACTGGTACTAAATATTCGGTGTGCATATCAATAATTGTCTGTGGAAATAATTGTTTGTTAAACTTAAAGTACATGTACCCACATACTTAGGCATCTTAAACATGAATAGTAATTTGAAATCCCCACCAGTAACTCTACAGCAACACTCTCGTACTGGCGTTTGTGTTTTAGCGCACATGTTTGTATGTAATTTGTTTTTTATTGTTCAACAATCACGGTTTTGATACGTGCATTCCGTAGTCATTACCACGAACAACTTAAAAATCATTTGATAGAAAACTTGTATTTTGTACTAACCAATAATCACTACTACTAAACTATCTTTAACATACGTCTCCAGTTTGCTAAAAACAACTAACAACCAAAGCAAATAGTTTTACTCCTGAATAAATAAGGGTATCGAGAACGAAACCTTTACCAATATTACCTATTTTATTACCATCATCACATGTAGCTCATCCGATAATTGAGACCGGCTCCCAGAGAATGGGTGTAAAGTCGGGATGGGTCTTTAGTACTTAGAGCCTCAAAATCATAAAATATTGTCTTTGGCTGAAATTTTTAACTTTATGGGATTTGATAATTACATGTTTCATCTACATTCTCTGAAAATTTTAGGTCCTTAATCGAATTTTTTATGCCGTAAATAATGATTTTTCTAAGCAACCTTCATTTCGGTTTCGACCAGAAACTCAGTAAATCCGCGCTGGCTGATCATGATCGATTGTGAAACGAACGCGCCAGCTACGTGTGTGTGATTCGACCGTACCGCCGCGGCGAGCTGCAAGAAGAAAGCACTGTAGCTGTACAGTGATTGGTTAGACTAACCTGAATAGAGTTGTATTGTCCGTGTGTTGTACATTTCCGGGAAGCGTTCGCGGCATTTAACTTACTGTATAGTAAACGAGTAGTTGGTTTGTTTATAATTCTATGGGTACCGCATTGAATCGCGCTGGGCATGCCGCAAGTGTGCAGTGTGCGTGTGCAGCGTACCATATCATACGGTATCAAACTGCGCTTTTCTTTTGTCTACCGGTGGTACAGCGGCGGTATGGTGAATATAATGCGGTGGTTTATGGCGGTACGTGTACATACACAATACACCGCGGTTGTAATACATGCACATCAAAGGGCAGCACATGGGGTAGTTTGTCGAGGCTGAGGCTTTGTACAATTACGTAATACCGGCGAAAGCATTGCTGATTGGCCGATGAATAACAGTATAACTGCGCATGCATTATTTCGTTTGCTGATCGATTACGAAAAGCGGAAAGGTGAAAGCGAACCGTTCCACTTCTCGCTCGGTGTGTGAGAATGCTTTTCTGAATGGATGCAAACCTTTAGAAGCGATTTTCTCCGTTGTTTGACAAATCACGGGGCTCTGGTCCATGTTATTAATTTGCGTTTTTCTAGCCTTCAAGAAACTCATACTTATCAAGTTGTATATCATTTTAAAGCTGAAATCCTAGAGAATTCAAAACACTAACAATCTCAATTTTGATATTCCCGATGAATTACCCAAAGTGACAGAGCCGGTCACAATTGCATCGTAAACTTTAATCGAGGCTCGGGGTTCGGTTCCTTGTATTATTTGTAATCATTTGGACATGGTGGCGGTAATTTACGACTGAACTATAAAAACTACCAGTCCTAACTCGGCCTTTGTCAGTATGTAAATACAGAGATACAGACCTTACAGGGATCTAGTAACATTTGCCAAATGCACAAACCTTAGTTAGAACTCTAGCGGTTCTCACATAGCTCACAACAATTCACATTTTGATCAACCATTCATCACTTTTTTCACATTTGAACAAAGTTACTATATAGATCCTTAACAATATCAAACACGTGCGAATAAATTGTATAAACTTAAAATATTGTATATAGTATATTCGCAATATTGTATAATTATTGCATACATGTATCAACTAGAATATTATAACCAAGAAGTCGACGACAGTATGCAGTGATGTTCGAAACGCTTTATAAATCAACGTTATACATGTATAGTGAGGTCAATAGTAAAGGTAGTCTGAGAGGCAGTTGCCTTCTGTAGGCTTGTAAGCTGGGTGACTTGTAATTATTTCATGCGTGTCTTTATGTTGTTCTTTTGGCGTAGCGTGTGAAAAGGGATTAGCCGTATCAATACCAATCATCGATTTAATCGAATTTTTGGAACAACCTAAATGAAACCAGAGCTTGATCCCCGACGGACGCATCTTCCCCACCTAAATGCCCGGTCACATATCACCGGATTGCGTAAACGGATGCCCGACGAATAGAAAATTTGCGAAGTCACATTATCCGGTGTTGAAAGTCGTCTCCTTTGCTTCATGCACAACATACTCCGCTTGATAGACCAACGTACATCGCCTGACATGAAACGGACATGAAATGCATACGAACGGATTGAAAATGTTACTCTCCGTCGGGCATCCGTTTACGCTATCCGGTGATATGTGACCGGGCCTTAAATAATAATACCAGTGGTATTTACTATACGCTGACCACTTTCTTTTATTACCCGTTGAATGAGCGTTGTCTCGCTCGGTGATTCCAGACAATGTATATACCCCCGGCTTCCACCCCAATCAATGTTTGACCAGGCGTATTGTGTGCCAAATTTCATTAGAGAATAAATCTTCTCAACTCGACACTACTATCCTTTGAGGATGACATAAGTAGTCTTCGAAGACATTCAAAAGTGCATGTATACATCTTCGAATTGTGAAGCTGATGGGACCCTCCAGTACGTAGACACTAGAGGGGTAATTGAGAGAACGTATACAAATACCAGCAGCTACATGGGACAATGTATACAACTCTATAGCATATCTATAGGACCAAACAGGCTTGGCAGGCCCTGGACCTCACATTTGGTACTGCTTTATCAGATGAATGGGAAAAGTAGGGGTGCAGTTTAAAATGCAATACACTGATTACGTAATGTGATGTACATCTTCATTGCGTTTAATATAAATAGATCCCAGGGCCCCGTTGCAGAAAGATATACAACGATCGTAAGTCCGATAATTTGTATAAACTTTAATTTTAAAATTTGTGCGTTTCACCCAATCAGATTCACGCATTTAGAACTCATGATCTGACTTACAATTAATTGTAACTTACAATCGATTGTATATCTCTTTCTGCAACGGGGCCCTGGACTGATTATACAACATTACCGAATGCAATAATCATTTTAAATAAACTGCATTAAGTAAATGAAACAACAGTAACTACTAATCCCAAGATCTGTGGTAGATATTGAATCATTTCTTACAGTTCCTCAAGACCACGAGCTGTAATGTTAACCTGTTCCCTAATAAATGCAGCAATATGCATAGAGTAAAATACAGGTTCCACCATGGTTCCCATGGCCAATGGGTTAAGAGAAAAAAACAAACACAAACCATGATTTCTTTTTCGAATGATGAAATGAATTTTGTAGAAAATCATAGAAGTAATATGAACGATTAGGACCCGAAGCTATATTTCAGATTGTGTTAAACAATTTCATATAGGGTAAAGAAACGTCCATTATTCCCGGACACGTTGCGACGGAAATGCCAAGGCCGGGCAGGAAGAAATCTCTCTTTTATTTTTTACCATGAATCTTGCTAGAATTTCAGTTGCTTGGAGCAACACCGCTGATTAAAAGTTCCAGTAAAAGGCACCGATGGATGCGATCAGAAAGCAAGTCTCACTCACTCAATCATTGTATTATATCAGGGATGTGTTATTACTTTTCTTTATACTGTATGTATGTATTATGTTTGTCTTACTTTTTGTTTTTCATGCTAAAGTTACTTTCAACTTCTAATCAGAATTTAATACCTTGGTTCATAACATAAAAATGTAATTCAAAAATTGTATCCATGTTTTCATGAACGCACCCCCCCCCCAAACAAAAACAAAACATCAACAACCAACAAACACACTGTCAATTCATGAAGATGTTCTTTTATTAAGTCTGGATTCATTAGACTTGACGCTATGATCTGTCCATTTGGTTGATGAAGATTGCGCTCACAATTAGAAGCCGACATTACGATCTATCCATTATTAAATACAGCGATGAGTGTACTTACAATTAATTTGAGGTTAAACATTTTAATTAATTAATACTCTCTCCAATGAGCGTACGGGCCCTGGCAGATTTGCATATAGTGATAGCGTTTAATTTTGCCTTGTGGTCTATTCGTTAACAATACAGTGATAATTGTGTCTATAATTTATCGTTTCTTATGTTTTATTTTCCAATATACGCGAGCTCTGTCAAATTTGGCTTGCATAGTTTGTTGTTGGCGTTTATTTTAGAGTTATATGATTATTAAATGAGCGATGTTAGTGCCAAAATATACCATCATGAGCCATGACTAAAGAAACAAACAAGGGTAGATCAATGTAAGCGACATTGCCTACCTTTTGCAAGCCAACGTTTAAAAGTTGCGATATAATTGTCTTATATGAAAGAAAATTACATAAAAGAGCTAGGCCCCGTTGCAGAAAGAGATACAATCGATTGTAAGTTACGATTGATCGTAACGATTGATCGTAAGTCAGAAAATTTACGCGTTTCAACCAATCAGATTTGTGCATCTAGAACACGTGATCTGACTTACGATTAATTGCAACTTACAGTCGATTGTATCTCTTTCTGCAACGGGGCCCAGGTCTGACAAGCTTAGAACTTGGAAGTATATTGTAGTAGATTAGTAGAATCATATTAATCGAGCTCGAATTATTAAACGACCATTGCGACTGTTTAATTAGTCAAGCAACTGCACACCCTTTTTTGTTAATTTCATATCTTGATGTTCACAAACCGAATGTATTAACTTTATTTTTGTTTAAAGTGGACTTCCACTCGAGTTCAAGCTTCTAATGATTGAAAGACAGATATTCTAGGTCAATAAACACAATTTTGTATGAAAAAAGTATGATTGTGGGTTCTTATAATTGGCTTTGAAATTATAATGACACAAATTCGCGAGCGAGCTTGTTCTATCCCACAATGCACCAATTTGTGACGTGCGACACTCACTTTGCGCCTATCTATGTTTTTACACTGCAGCGAATGTGTTCTTTGATCGGACCAATACAATGCTCGATCATGAATAGTTTAGTCCACGATGCGCCATTCAACCGTGCCTTTGAGCATTACTACATTGTTGAACCGTTTGAAAATACTTGCCTGCCCGAAATTGTAAAACGTTTGGCTTTCATTGAAATTTGAATAGACACAAAGTCCTGTAAACGTGGTTATTGAATTTGCTGACTCTGCATGACCGGCTATTATGAATGACACATGCAGTGATCACAATGCAGTGGCACCGGATTCAAGCCTACTCAAGAAATTGAGCAAAGTGAGGGTGCTACATAATGGTCTCATGATTGTGTGCAATAAATTTAATTATTTCCTCAGAGTTAATGACATTAGAAAAATCTCTTAGAAATCAACCAAAGAGAGTAAAATCCTGAAAATATTCAAGCACATCCCTAGATTTATTTCCAATATACTGTATTTTGTTTAAACTCGTCCGGAATTCTCCTTTAAGCACAATCAAATGAACTTTAACTTAGGTTCGTTTAAAAGTAGGGCGCTACCTTTAACCCATTTCCTGCCAAGTAATATAGTTTGCAAAGAGATAATTTACGTTGTCATACATGTTTCGCCAACATGGCCAAGTGTCGGCCTAATTTCTCAGTCAAATAATGATGATGACTTGTGGTGGCGATGCAAACTGAAGATAATAACCACGTGGTATATTATGACGGTCACCGAATCGCCGTGGATGATTTATGTTGAAGAGTTTAATGTTCCTGCGAGATTTCCGGATCGTTTTCCAATCTAACGCGCAAATCTTTCATTAGAGATGAGCACTTATATAAATCTTTAAAGAAGCTCTAGAGGGGGCGAGGGAAAGTCGGTTAATAACAGCTATTAAAGTGAGGATTCCGTTCAAGGTGACCATAAGATCTGCGAAAAAAGATTTCAACACATTTTCAGAAAAATCCCTTGCAAATTTGTACCAAATATTCAAATACATGTTTACGAATAATTATAAAATTTACCATCGTCGATTTTGGGGTAAAATAACAACATGTGGTTGAGGTGTAATCAAATGAAGCACAATCATATTTTTGTATCGATGTGGTTCGAATAGAGGCTAGAATTAAGGCCACATATGGCTACTTCCCACATAAGATCAATTTAATAATGGATTGATTTTCTACACCATTTCAGGTGGATTGAAGAAAGAAAAAAATGATATAAAGCCGTCGTTATGTTTCATTAACTTTTGACTTTCTGTGTATAGGCTTAAATTTAATCATTCGATAATAATTATGTCTATTTATTTCTGGGGTTGAATGTGAGTATTGAATTGTTGGTAAAGGTATAATGTCAGGAAAATAATGACGAGGGTGGCAGATTAAAAGTTTAAAACGGATCCACTGCAAATATTGAAGAAAAAAAACACACCTTTAGCCAATCGCAAAGATACAATACAAGTTATGATTCTCCTCCAAGTTTTATACTCCGTGACACAACTTCTGGGAGGGGGGGGGGGGGGGGGGTATGGGGGAACTAGTCACCCCAAATTAAATGGGGAAGTGATTAAAGCATGCAACAATTATATTAATACATACAGTTAGATCCCACAATGAATAAGCTAATGCACTCTAACTTCTGCCCAGGAAGCATGGTAGCCACCCACGCTTTATGTTGTCCCATCGTTATGATCTTATAGTCGTGTTTGAACATTTGAATCACTTGAAAAAAAATGGAAAAAAATTGTAACACACCACGTGAACTGCCTTTAGTTTTGCCTCTGGTTCGAAAATTACTTGACGCAGCAAACAAATCAGTGGAGAAAATGTCATAAAGCGATATCCCTCGCCAATGACATTGGCAGATCCCTCGATGCCCGTGACAGTGGAACCTGCCAATGACATTGGCAGATCCCTCGATGCCCTTGGCAGAGGAGCAAAAAGCTGGGACGTCTGAGACCATCTCGGAGGAGAGAAAACCCAATTAGCCGGGCGATTGCCGCGAGTGCGATTTTGTCAAACCAAGGAAACCAACAGTAGATCATGAGCAATCTTAAAACAGTTAAAACGATGGAATCTCGCACTAAAACCAGAACGCCTAAATAACCTTGGTGTAGGGCATAATCATATAAGACGTAATTATCATATACTTGAGACAGTATAACGATATACGATCCATGTGCGATCTAATTTACATTGTTCGACGATGGCCAAGGGAAGCGATTTGCGTTCATTTTGAAGGCAACATTAATTTTACAGTGGTTATTTGACTATTTGCACGTTCAAACGGAATAAAAATTTTAAAAAACATAAATAACAAATCCGCTGAGATCCGCATCTCGAGCAGAATCTCTTTAAATTATATATTAGTTCATGCTTCACATCATGCATTGCGTATTCATCATTTAAACGGTTTCCAACTAGAATTTGCAATCCCCGTAGACGTTGTGGAGTTACTAAAAGTGGTCACCTTCTTCTCGTTTGGGTACCGTAATGGCTAATGGGTTAACATACAGGGGCTTGGGGTTTTCCCGTTTGATCACTTTACGTTTATTATGCCTAGAAGGACTTGCTTTTCACACTTTGAATAGTGATTGGCGTGATTTTATAGCGAGGATATTTTCTCCTTTATTCTGAGTACACGTAACAACCAATGCACGATCGACGAATTAGCGTCAACTCGACAAGTATATTATTATGTATATATACCCCACACATTTTAACCCATACTATAACGTCGGTTGTCCAAATGATTATTCTATATACGCACATTCTTTCCACATAATCCGTTGTGCAAAATAATGTAAAACGTCAACACTGTTAACATGGTTTGCGGTCGAGACTTCTCATAATTGTATTAATTGTGGGTTAATTAAACTACTAATTAAACCACATTATTTTTGCAACAACATAATCAGTGTATCGCGTGCAGGCTGTTTTTGAAATGCACACCATCATTTTTTTTTTTTGGGGGGGGGGGGGGGGCGGGGGGGTTGAGTTTCTCCCGAGCGAATAATCATTGCGGAATAAAAAAATGTGCGAGTGAAAATGTCAAGTGGAAAGGAAAGACGGAACAAACTTTTGAAAACCATGTAAATGTATCCGTTTGACTATAGAAATAACGTTTAAAGTCCCTGTGGTGTCTTTTTGAGTTATACCACTTACAATTAACTGGCAACGAAATGTACATGTACATGTGCATTCATAATTATGTTTTTAGTGTAACATTTATTGATACATACAAAACAAAATCTATACATGTAGAGCATACATCATAAGTATGTATATATCATGTGCACGCTACAATAAAGGTTACAATGTACACTGTTCAATGAAGATGCAGCCTGTTAGTGACTGTAACACAATCAATAGGAGCAACCTTTCGGGTGCAATAATATTCACTCACAAGCACGCCTTATGTAGTGTAGTTTACGTTCTGCAAGTCCGCAAATTCCCTACTTTGGGGTGCTTGTATTGTATTGGGCACATATACGAAGGACCACACAGATATGCACACATGGGACTGTGAATTATTAGTGAATCACGGGGAAGACAAACATATTAATGTTCTTTATTAATTTATTATCACAGCTTGCACCTCGTGAACTGGTTGAACGCGGTAATAAGTTGATATTTCATTTATAAATATTAATTTCCGTGATTAAGACGGTGTATTAGACCCTTTAAACAACTCTTCCCAAAGGCTTCCATATTTGTGTTCCTTTTGAATAGACTCATGTATAAATACTTCTACGTGCAGGATGTCGGAAATGTAAAGGAATACATAACTTTTGGTGATTACGACGGTTTATTACGGGAACTTGTCAGCAGCTGTTTCCCCCAAAAAATGTCACGTGGCTGGCTTTAAATTTGTTGTTCGTGTTATATTCGTGTAGTAATACATAGTACTATGTGCAAGACTGTCAGAAATGTAACGAATATAACTGTTGAGATGTTGACTGAGCAAGAGAGCCCTTACTTATATTTCAAATTCAAGGCGGCACATAAGAATTCTCAAAGGCGTTTCGATTATCAAAACGTTATTTACCTCAGCTACAAGGACTCCTTTAGATACAGGAGATGGGTGGGCAGGATCGAATGGCAGACCTTAAGTGTTAAGAAACTACGATCTTGCATACATCACTAAAGATGTGTATACTTAAAAGTTAAAACAAACTTTTCATGCACACCGAACATCGAGTGTTACACGGTTGGAAACAGTTAATCAAATCGATCGATCGTATTACAAATGTTAATGACTTACCTACAATGGTTGACATGCCCTATATATCCCATTATATAGCCCTCTGATTGGTCATTTACAAGCATTATTTACTATTATTCGCTGTAAACAAATTTTTTTTTTTTTAATGTGGTTTTGGTGTATTATATTTTACACGCTTCGTTCGATATGCAATGCACATGTTATTTTTCAACGATCTGAGTTTATCGCCACTAAATTCAATCCATACGAGTGATGTCGAGTGTCTTTGGGAACACTCAACGTGATGAGCATCGGGAAAACGTATTATATTCGATATTTTAAACATTTATTGCAGAATGCCGTTATAAATAGAAATGTCTTACGGGAGTACGTAGCACGATACAAGAGTAACAGCGAACAGCGAACAGCGTAAAAACGCTTGCAACTGAATTAAATGAACGAACTAAGCTAAATAACCTACTTCGTTTATTACGGTCTTTAAATGGTCGATTCTAGTATGATAAGGCCTTGGGAACTCTTGTTTTATTCATAGTTCAATTTGCGTGTAGCTGTGTTTTTTTTTCTTTCTTCAACAACATCAGGGAGAAAACGTGCGGTGTGAATTATTAACAAACACACGCACGTACACACACACACACACATACACACACAAACGCACACATGTTCATGCACACATACACGCATACATGCACACACACTCACTTTTTTTTTTTTTTTTGAAATGATTTTTTATTTCTCCAAATTATTAACATAACATTTACAATTGAATAACATTTTTGAAAATACAAGTTTACATCTCAAGTGTACAAATCAAGTGTAATTCACAAAAATTAAACACAATGGAGATTTAACAAAAAATAAAAAGAAGTAAGACACGCTACTTCTCTCACCCCCCCTTCCCCACCCCTACACACTCACCCTCCCCCCCCCCCCCCCCCCCCCCCCCCCCCACCCTACCCCGGAAATCTGCTCACATCCTTTAAAAAAAAAAAAAAATAATAATAATAATAATGCTTACAAAATACATATTTAAATCAATACTTTTAAAATACTTTTTTAATTTTTTTTTTTTACAAGCTCACGGGGGAAACATCACATATGAAGAGTTCATTCTTTCAATCTTATTCTAATTTTACCGTTTCCCATTTTTGTAAATGTAGTCCTAATTTTCCCATTTTAATTGCTATTCCCTTTTCCTGGGCCTTATAATCCAATAACAGTTTCTGTATTTTATCAACATTAGGTAGAACACCCTCTTTTCTAAATACAAATAAAATATATTTTACCATAAAAATGATGGTATTGCAACATTTTATTCTATTTGAATTACCTGACAATCCAACAAATATATCCCGCCAATTTAAGTCCTTTATTTCATCTAACAAAAAACGTTGTATCAAAGCTTGCCATGTCAATTTTACATTTAAACAAAATAAAAATAAATGCGAATATGTTTCCCTTTCCCGTTTACAGTACGAACACAAGTTGTCTTCAACAAATCCAAATCTAAATAAATTATCTTTAGTGTAAATTGCCCCATGGAGTAACTTAAATTGAAACTCTCTCTGTTTCCCAATTATTAATGTTATTCTTGGTCTAAAAAAAATTCATACATTTCTTTATCTATAAAATTAAAATCATTTTGTCCATCTCTTATCTGTAAATCATATGTATTTTGCAATTCTCTAATAAAATAATCATATATTTTTCTTGATGGTACATCCTTAAAACTTAATTTTTTATCCAAAAGATATAAATTAATATTATAATTTATTAAGTCTACCTCACAAAATTGTATCAAACCTAAATCAATTTTCCAATCCCTTGGAATCGCATGATATATATCAATTATTGTGAGTAAGTTGTCACCTCTCATACCAAGGTTCAAAAAGTATGCAACGGGTTTAACATGTCCATTATCCATAACATGGTTCAACATAACAATCCCTCGTTCAAATAATTCTTTATCAAATACCATCTTATTTTTTTTTATACATATATTCCTATTATTAAAAATAATTGGATTCATACAACCATTAAAATGCCTTAAATTATCAATCTCTTTCCAAGCTTTCAACATTTCCAAATAATAAGGTGGAATCTTGAACCTAAACTTCATCTTTTGCATTTCATAATCACATAAGAAAATTAGCCTTCCTCCTACTGAACTTAAGCAATAATCAAAAAATAACTTCCATCCCAAATTTCTTTCTCCATATAATAATCGTTTCACCCACATTATCCGCTGCGTTCTAACAAATATTTCAAAATTAATCATTTTTACTCCACCATAATTATAATTTTGATACATAATTTTTCTTTTTATACGATCCTTCCCTCCCCATATAAAATCAAACGATATTTTCTCCACTTCTATATAAACCCATAGGGGAACAACAAGGAGAGATGAAACATAATTCAACTTTGTTAATGCATACGTTTTCAATAAATGTATTTTACCCATAATAGTCAAATCCCGTTGTTTCCACCAACCTAGAAGCTTTTTAATTTTACTTAATATTTCTTTGTAATTTAAATCATCTTTTAATCTAAAATCGACCGAGAAATTAACACCTAAAATTTTTACTTCCTTAACAAATTGTCCAAATAAAGGCCCATCTGGTTTCCCATTTTCCTCACCCATATACATAAAATGTGTCTTTTCCTTATTAACTTTCAAACCACTTACTTTTTCAAATTCTTCAAATATATATTGCAACCTTCTTATGGAGTCTAAATCTTTCAAAAAAATCGTCATATCATCTGCATACAATACTTGTCTTATTTCATGCTCCCCAAAATGTATCCCTTTAATTATTTTGTCCCTCCTTACTTCATTTGCCAATAATTCTATTGCAACCAAAAACAAATAGGGCGACAATGGATCACCTTGTCTGACCCCCCTTTCTATATCAAAATAACCAGTGGAATAACCCCCATTCATAATACAACTACTTATATCATTATATAATATCTTCACCCAAGAACAAAACGAATCACCAAAACCAAACAATTTTAGCACTTTCAATAAATATTGATGGGATACAGAATCAAAAGCTTTGACACACACACACACACACACACACACACACACACACACACACACACACATACAACATGCACGCACACACATAATTATAACACATTTTTATATCCGCTTTTTCATTCAGATGTCATGTTTTAAATAATGTTATTTCCATTCGTATGTGTCGTGCATAGTAAAGGCCAATCCCCATCACACACATCTTTAGGTGTCATATTTTTCAGTGGAAGATTCTAGGTTATTCCGAAAGAGGAAAAAACATCACTGGCACTGCATACTATTGTGTTTCAACGTCCAGCCCGTGGCCTTTTGAAGATCTTCCTCCCATTCCCAAGTCGGCCGCGATCACGAAATTCAATGAAAAACAAATACGAAGTCGAGGAAAGGGCGGAAATAAAAGTGTGGTTAGGATCACAGTTGCTAGCGAAGGGCGGCTAGCCTTTCGCCCGGTTCACGTCATCGTGGTCGGTTACCCCTTTGCATCCCCAAACGCTGTTATTCCCATTGTACAGAACACATGCATCACTAGGTCCCAGTACGGAATGGGGTGGATGGATTGACCGGGCAAAAAAGCTCGTTCCACTTCCAACAGCAGTCTCGCGAGGAAATATTCGAAAAAAATCTCTCGTGTTTGTTTCGTTCGTTTGCAGAGACGGTCGAGGTCCCTCCACATACTCTCGGCTGCTTCGCAGTCAGTGCAATCACGTGCATAATTTTCAAGTATGTGTAGGGTCACGTATTATAGAAATGCCCTTTTACATTTTCATAAAAGAAAGAAAGAAAGAAAAAGAATCCATCCCGTGTCCACTCATTTCTCACACCATGTCCATCGTCCGTCGTATATGTACATGCATGCATACTGCAAGTATGCAACTTTATTAGTGTAAGTATGCAGGGATACATCGTGTCGGACCGGTCTGAGTGCTGACTACTGTGCGGAAGGTCGTAGGTTCGAATCTCACTACTAGAAAACGTTCTGTTTTCATATATACGCAGCATCCTGATTTGTTTTCCGGGAAGTTATTAGTTCGTATTATGACGTAACAGCTAAAAAGAGAGTTTTGTATTCCGCCTTTGTATATAATTATAACTCTATCTGTCGACCCATAAGGCGATTAGGCTAGGATGCTAATGTATGAATTATTACGTATACAATTTGGACGGCTTTGAATTAAACCCTTCTACCGAGTTATGACGAAGACATTGAAATAAACAATTACTACGTCAGGAAAAGAGATGAAGGGGGCGGGGGGGGGGGGGGGGGTGGTGGTTAAGTGAGGTTCGGAGATTGGTGCGCGAGGCGTCGCGTGTCGATCCTTGATGGTATCGCGTGTCGTTTCCCAGTATTCCCAAGACTATTGTTGTGTCCATCGTCGACCGCGACTGCGTGTCCGACTTCGAGTTGGTCGTCTTCTACACTAATGAACATGGCTGTATTAAAGTCAGACAAATTAAACCTCAGTACCAACATGACCAAACTAGTATAGTGTGATTGTTTTGTATCGAGATAACACTGCCTTTCAATAGAACGGGGAATACATATTAATTTGAATGAGATGGGGACGGGTTTGCAATGAATATTGCATTGACAGTTACACTCCTTTATAATAATAATCCTTCATTGGATTTTGTATCCAAATACCAGCCTTTATAGATGTTCATGGACCTGTATCGCGCAACCAGCGAAATTATTGCCAGGACAGAATGCCATTCCCTGTCATAATACATGTTGTGTCAACGCGCTATTGTTGAAGATAAATCCGGAACGACAGATGTTGATAAGCGAACAATAATATGCGTCAGTCTGAATTAACGCCGAACAATACACACTAAAAAAAACAGTCGTAAAAATTGTGAAATTATAGTGGAAAGAAATAGGACAGATATCACCAATCTAGACTGTTTGGATAGCGTATAAGGCTAAATCAATTCACATAAAACGGAAACGCAAGGCCAAATCAATATGCCGTAATAAATGGTGTGTCTGATTAATCTACAGAACTAATACAAATTAATATGACCGTGATCGATCCGTTTGTCGACTGAATGCACATTCCACAAATCAAATTAGGTGACGCCAACTGCCTCATATCATATACGTATATATATATAGCCTGTTGATCCAAGGTTCGAAACTGAACTCACGTGACATTTTATATAATTACCGTTTCCATTGTGTACTTTATGTATAATGTTGCCTTTGTCCGCTCGATTGGGTCGAAGAAGCCAACATTTATGAATACGATTCTGATTTCCTCATTATAATAATCATTACCAGTATTCTTCTGCTTATATAGGGTGACAAACATTTGCTCCGGTTTACATTACTCCACATAATTGTATTATGTATTATTCGTTACATAATCAGATTTGTATTTATTTAGTGAAAGTTTGAAGCGACATGTGGTAGGGTTTTGGTCACGGTTGGAACTTGGAATTGTATTTTAGTTTATTACAAATCAAATTGTTTAAAGGCAGAGCAACTTTTGCCGGAGCAAAACACTGACATGGGACCTGTGAAAGACATCGTGCAAATTGGCACTTTGAGCGGTGGATGAGTTGAACAGTAATTACACATTAATGTAGAAGTTGACGTATATAATATGCTTCGTTGACAATGGTTGACATTTAATCTTTCAATTCGAGATCCACCAAAGCATCTTCGCCCGCCCGCCCGCCCGCCCCCCCCCCCCCTCCCTCCCTGAATCGCCTCGCGTGCAGCTCAGTATCGATCAGGGTTCGAAGTCGTGATTGAATGACATTGTTAAAGACGCTCTGAGATCGATTCGCAATATCTGACTTGATAGAAAAGGACGTGAGCCCTATAGGTCACCCAAAACCCAAGGTGAGGATCAGAAGAAAAGGAACTGGCACACAAAAGAAGTTCATTACGCAATCTTCACGAGTCCGTGACCAATGTCTAGGGCGTACAAGAAACAGCTGCCCCGGCATCCCAACACCAAACGTTGACATTTTGGAACTATAATTATTTCCTTTTAGCCACCTCGTGCGTAATCATCATCATTGTATATTCCGGGCCCCATTCCGTTAGTAATTGTTGTTGTTCGTTTTCTATTTTTCTTATCGTTCTTATTCAAGTTTGTTTGTCATTCTGTTTAAATTTGTGTGTTGGTTATGTTTTCTAATTTGCTCTTGTTCATTTGCTCATTATTTTGGTTAAGCTTTAAATGTGATCTAGGGTGAAAGTGGCAACTAAAACTGTGATTTAGCCAACGTCCTCCGTTTCATTTATCTATGGGTACGATGTACAAATCGAAATAATTCAGTTGCATTGTTGTTTTATTTGGTAGTATACTAGTATGTGAACTCACGTGATACTTTTGCTGGGTTGACGCGCCAACGACGGATCGCTAAAAGTGTGTCGTAAAAAAACGAATCGCGAGATTGAAAAGTCACATTTGTTTTTGTTTAGATAATAAAATTTTCGCGCTGTATCCGAGTTACCCCTGTTGTCGCGAAATGGGTTAGCGAATGTTTATATACGACGTAGCCTTCAACTTGCCAGATGTAGTGTAGTAGGGAAGAGTGATTCGATTTCTAACAAACACTGGCTGATGTAGACAATATCTTGTGCGTTCCAATTATTCTCGATTGTCGGTGGAGATTTCGCAAATGCAGTCACAATCCCAGCCATGTTTTACAGCACGTCGCGTCTCCTTGTATTTCAGATCTGTGCATTCGATTTCATGCCTTGCCCCGTGTTAAAGATGACTTTCTCTTTGAACGTTTTTGTGACATAATATAATTCAAAGCGGAGCAGTTACACCCCCTCCCCACCCCCCTCGGGCAAAGACTGCCACTACCCATTTATTTTTAGAATGATTGACCATTTTTAGTACCTCATGCAATATTAAATCAGGACACACAAAGCTGTTTTGTTAGAGCACAGAGTGCCCCCAAATCATTGCAGTGAACCCCCCACCCCCTCCTCCTCCTCCTCCGGCATCACGTGACGCTCTGACGTCATTTGGGACATTTCACATTTCATACCCCCCCCCCCCAAAAAAAAAAAAATTTTCTCTACAATTCACAATGGCGTGATGTTTCCTTCCTTCCGCCCACGAGCTCGAGCCATAACTGTGACAAAGTGCCGTCCTAAGTGATACGTTTGTGACTGAACTGGTCTTTAAGTTCGAAATTGGAAGGGGAGAGGGGCTCGATTCTCCGGGAGGCGCCATGTCGATATGCACGACACGCACTCTGGAGCTATATACATAAGGTAGAGTGTAGTGTAGGGTTGGTTGGTTATTTTTGTTGTGCATACTCGTTCAATCAATGTTGATTATTTACCTCTGGGACCGCCCTTTATCGTCTTTATCCGAGAGACGCAGCCGAGGTTCGAACCCGAGCCGGTTAGTGCGAAAAGCAGAGCTCTGACCACTAGACCATCACCGCTTCAACCCCTGCTGAATGTATATAGGCCCGCATTCTCATCAGGGGCACAACTTTAGTCCGGGCTAAAATGACAGAAATTACTAGATACGTGATAAACCGTTTCATACGTGTCTATAAAATTATATCAGCGTTGGCAATCGGGTCCGAGGGTGGATAGTAAGTAACTTTGGGTAAAATAACTTTATGAACCAGACATTATGTCCACATTACTTACGATATATAAATATACCTGTAATAGGCATTGCGTGGCATTGAATGAGTTCCTTATAAATTATGTTTGGTTATTTCGGTTTGCTTTAAAGGTCGGCTGGATATATCATGGATATATTATGTAACTGATGATGGCTGAACATTTCGTCATCGACCACTTGTTGTTCACCCACTGCATTTGGCATTTCATTTAGACGCTTCTCTTTAACCTTCCCGCATGCATGCTGAACGTGTTGTATTATCTTGGGGCCGTAAAGGCAAGCTTTTGAAGTGTGTGACTCTATCAGGAAATGTCACTTGACGATCTATTATGAAAATGAGAACCGCAGTTTGGCTATCAATAAAATAGATGAGGGAACGTCCATGCATCTACAGATTTTTCTTTTCGTTTTCCTTTTTTTTCCTCCGCGTTTTTTTGCTTTTGTCGATTTTTGTTTCGCGGCAACTTCCATTATCCTCCGGTCGCCATGGTGATTATGTGCACTCACGGTATCATTTCACCATCTGTGCTGGTAGTGATTAGAGTATATGAAGGTAGTAAGAGAAAAGCAGATGGATCGCATCCCATTGTTCGGTCAGTCCACTTCTAGGTCACCAGCTCTTCTTCTTGATAGAATGAAAATAATATTTTCTTTGTAAATAGAGAAACCCCCGCAAATCCTCTCACCACCGCAATGACCACGGCTATGTCTTTGAGCATTGGTCATCACACGCGTTACGTGTTTATGATTGTGAGATGGTTAATCAATCTTGTCCGAATCCTCAAGAGCCAACAGGTACAGGAATACACCCTTAGACAGTTCAATGTCCCCATTTTACCACTGCTCTCCCCAACCCCACCCGCAAATGGCAACTTTGTCTTATTCTATTTTGTGTGACTGCGGTCAGATGTTTTTTCTTCGCCTAAATGCGTGTAACAAACCCTATCGGTTCACGTGGATGACATTTCAATTTCTTTCACAAATATTGCAAGGCGAGTTACACACGTATACGATTGACATTTCCTTGTACGATATAGATACTTTGAGAACACCTCATCGTTAAATTGATTTTCTCCAACCTTCTGAATGATGCGTTCTTATTACTGATTTTTTTTGTTCACCCCCGAATTATAACGAGCCTCTTTTACCCTTAGAGTTTTACGATGCGTATGTAATGTCCTAGTGTTTCTCTTTCCTCTGCCGAATGAGCCTCAAGCGAATTTGCACATGAATGCTTTTGCTCGAAACATACCTCTTAATCGGCATTACTTACACTTGGGAAGATGCATTTGGCACTCAAGATATTAGAAGAAAGACATTTAACCCGTTCCCAACGAATGTATGAAATCCCCATAGACTTTGTACACATCCCACTCGGTTCCCGTGGTCAAGGGGTTAACTCATTGAAGACGACTTGATGTTGGTCTAACACGCGTTTTCTGTAGGCCCCAGCCCAGGTATTTTGGGGTCCGGTCCTGAAAGAAGGTATTGTGAGATGAATCTAAGAAAGGCGTGACTTCTTGCAATAATACAAGTGCAACATACTTCGCGACAAGGTTGATATTGTTTTTACACCAATTTGCAGGGCTGTGCAATGTGATCAATCAATACATATGAATCAAGCTATACATTGTATCAACTAATTGAAATATAGTACGTACGCATGTCCGAAATTAAGCTGCATCTCCAAATCAATTTCGAATCTACGTAAAAACAGTTTGTCATGCTTGTAGCAATGTAGATATCCCATTCGATACGCCATACGGGAACCTTGTGCTCAGTGTATAAACTGTATGGGGATGGACGTAACTAGGAGGAATGGGGGGATAATAATGTTTGATGGTTTAATTGTAAACATGAATGTATTTAGAGACAAAATGCAACGATCAGACGACCGGTGTGTATATACAGTTACAACGTATATGCATACAAAAAACGGGACGGGGGCGAAATAACACTGTCGGGCGGCTTCTCAATCCCAGGTCGTACTAGTCAAGTGCTCGATAATCCCTACCCCTCTAGCGGGATGTTATTCTTGATGACAATCTTGAGTGAACAAGACAGTTATGTCCTAGTCGTTCGGCTTCCAAAAGCGTCATTTCCAACGCCTATGTTATAGGTACCATGTCGAACGCGCAAATATGCTACTAACTCCTTTTTACACGCGATTCCCAATTTAAAAACACATTTGCAAGTATATAAGTGCCACCTAAACAATTCGAAATTAGTTATTGAGCAGAACTTAAATAAAAAGTATGCGTACACATATATTTATGTGGTTATTACGTAATGTGTGAGTGTTTTACTCAGTAATTACTTCATGGTTGATTGAGCACTGATTAAACAGACACTTACCTCATTACAAATTACGCCATGTGGTTGAACGTTTTGATTACAGTGATTGTGTTGAATTCATTGATTATGATTTGCGGAACAATGCAGTTTGAAATGTGTCCCAATTTGCAATAAACTGAATAAATGCACGACAATACTTTTACGAATACTGAATTGCGGTCATGTTGACTTTAATATTCATGCTCAGCTAACCATGGGGCCGTGGGCACCATTAATTTGCACGCATAATTGTTACGTAACTATCAAATGGTCTAGACACGATCTTTGGAAACCGCTTGCTTATAAATTATGTAAATGTGATGAGTTGTTTAGGGGCACTTATTTTGGGTGTTGGGTTTAGTGTTGGGTATTTTTTGTTTGTGTCGTGTAAGAAGATACTACAAGTGGAAACCAATTATGTGAAGAGTGGGAAATAAAGTGACAAGGCGCGGCAGGCTACGAGTGTTTGTAAACATTGTATTTGACCGTTTGTCACTCTTTAGGTAGGGTTTCGTTAAATGATTGGCATAATTGCAATAGTGGTTGAAGAGGTTGTTGGCAGAAGAGTTTTGTAATAATGTCTTTTCTTGCAACCCGATCATTATTATTATGGAGACACGATGCGACGTATTTGGTATCAGTATAACATTTTAGTTTTGTTGTGTGTATGGGATTTTGTGTATCGAACGCGTATGATTTTAAAGGGACTTAGTAACTTTGTCCAAATCCTCAAAATAACATTTTAATTCTAGCAGTTCCATCATACCTTGTTGTATTTGTATTAACAATAAAATCATGGGACCGGTTTCGGTTTTTCAAATTTCCCTTTCGTTACAAAGATATGTACGATTGAAGTATTCAGATAAGAAAAACTCCCCCGGAGTTTTTCTTACCGTGTACAAAGTGAGAGCAGTGAGTCAGTGAATATCACATTGCATTTTCGCTTATTACTTGGCCATGCAATGTCCATTTGACTTGAAATTTTCACACAATACCCTGTGGACATTATGAGATAACAAGAATATACATTGTATCAACTCTTCATCACTTTTTGCACATGTCAACAAAGTTACTAGATCCCTTTAATGTCATAGCGAAAGTAACCATTTTTTTCTTTCTGGAAGGCATTTTTTGGGGGGAACGATGAGACATGTTTCATATAGAAGGAAGCTAATTTTGGTAGCTTGTTATTCTTGTCATGTCTGCTCAATGTCTCGTGGCATGTCTCGCATACATTATGCGCCGTATGTTTGCTTTAATTTTACCTTACCTGCCGATATATTTTTCTTGTCAACATATAAACGGGCGCGCTCCTGAACAAACAGAATGTTGTTCGACTTGTTTCACCGTGCGATTTTAATTAATTGTCATTTCTTTGCTAAACGTATAATGTTTCTTTTATCGAACGCAACTCGTTTAACGATTCCCCGAACATATGAAACTTAAAAACATGAAGGCTGCTTAAATGTCATATTTATTAGAAAGCAGAAACTATATTATTAATTAGATTTTGAGCTCAAGTCACGTATGTTCATAGCTAGCACAATACAGTTAATCCATGGTGCTCCCATTCCGTATTGATAGCCGTTTAACTTAAAGGAATCTAGTATACTTTGTTGACATGTGCAAACAGTTATTAATGGTTGATATAATGTGTATTGTTGTGATAATATGATATGTCCACGGAGAAATGTTTGACAAATTAGTGTTAAATAGATGTTATATAGCTCAGTAATAAGCGAAAATGCAAAGTGACATTCACTAACGTATGACACTAACTTTGTACACGGTTACGACTATCCAGTGGATAGTTTAATATCTGAACACTCAATCGTAAAATTAAAATCTTTTTAACGAAAGAAATTCGAGAAAAAAAAATGAAACCAGTCCCATGCTTCAATTGTTAATACGAATACAACAAGGTATGAAGGAACTGCTAGAGTTCCAAGTCAGTTTTGATGAATTTTGACAATACTTACTTCACAAAGTCATATCACTTCGTCGATATAGCCTACATGTACAGTAGTACAGTAGTCCCTTGTGCACTTGTGCAGTCTTGCCAGTGCCGGAATATCTGCAGTCAATTCTGACCTTTTTTCTCTGGCATCTTGTTCAACTTTTTTTTGTTTAAGGATCCGTATAACAAAATCAAGAGGAGACACGCCCGTTCATCACTTTCCCCTAACAAAAAAAAACAAACACAAGGAAGGAATCGGAGATGTATATAACTATGTGTTGAGCTCAACCCATCAACCCATTTTCACAAATATCCATTACACATCCTTGATGGTCCCCCTTTTGTTTTCCTAGAGGAGTATTGGCGCACACTCTCTCCCCCACACACCCCCTCCCCCACACACCCCAACATGCAGGGTACCCTAGATAGAGCGCCACGCGGGTCTCACCCGACACCTAAGTGCAGTCACCTGTCAATTCGGGGTTAGGAAGTGTTGTGCAGGGAACTCTCAAGGGGTACCCTACTCCGTATCCATGTTTCTCAATTTCACTCCGCGCCAAATTCGAGTCAGAGGCAGAAGCAGAAACAAAGCTTATTCATGTCTTGTTTTATTTACATCTTTATTAGCGAACACATGCATGTGCAGGTATTAAACCTGAAGTCTATCAAACCAGTGTCTGTTGAATGAATTATACCGCCGTTGCACAGAGGAAATCTAATCACACCTCCGCAAGACGACGATTTCGTCGAACGTCTTGAGTTTTTTTGTTGAAACAAACACACCACATTTTAATACATTTACTTTGTTTTCTTCCACTTATGATTAATTTGATTTGATGCGCTCTCCGCGTGTAAAAAAATAATTGAATTTCACGGCAGCGGGAGAAGGGGGTGATGTATAAGGCTTTCGATTTCTAGCTAGAGTTTTTGCCGATCCAAAGACAATAACAGGCGATTAAAGAACACCTGCATGTCTTGCGGAAAACGAGGCGACGATTATTCCTGCTCCGCAATCCATATCTTGACTTGATTGAGAGGTAATTGCATTTTGCACTTTTTCCATCAAAAGTGAGCGATGGTAATTATACGTGTGCAGATGCATAAACCCAACACAAACTGTCCCACACACACACAAACACACATACATACACACACATACACATCTGTATGCGCACACTATATTCACACACTAACACAATTATGTGTACACACAAACAAACACAGTAATAAAGACACACACACGCATATTCATACGTTCACTCACATAGAAAAGTATGTATGTTTATGCAAATAAATACACTCAGCATAACGTTAAGTGTATGCATCGGTCTATCTGGTAATAGTTTAATTTGTTTAATTATATCACCTTTCAGACGGTACTTTGTTTTATGATATCACCTTTCGGATGGTACTTTGTTGAATGATATCACGTTCCGAACAGAACGATTTTATTGTTTGTACAAGCCGGTTGTAAACAGGATACCTTATATACCGGACAGTAAAATTGATCACCTTCACGCATGTTCCTCACACTTCGTAACGGTTCAAATTGCCTACGATATATAGGTTGCGATTCATATACTTGTCTGAATGGTGTTGTACATCGAGGTACCTTAGGCAATGGGACGGGCAAACAACCTATCCTGGCGAAAGGCCTCAAATAGGACCATCCTTTATTTGTGTTCATTGGTCATTGATATGAAATATGTATTTATAAAATGACACAACTTTTTTAAGCAGTCAAGGCATTGTCCGAGCTGGAGGTGTTTTGTAATTCGTAATTATTTCGACCTTAACCATTTTTCGAAATGTATTGTAAGCTAGGGAGCTAGCAAAAGCTGGATTTGATAGGCGAGGCCAGCAGTTTTTTAATGTATATGTCACTATCTCGTTTAATAGCTTCCTCATTAGTAACTCCGGGCTATAATTGCGCATTTAAATTTAATAAATTTAATAAGAATATAGAAAATGCTTAATTTTTCTATTTCGTTCCAAATGTTAAGATCAATCTTGACTTAGGGCTATGTATTATCCATTGATGAGACATTCGCCATTATATTTGATTGGTGGCTGCGGGCTAAATGTGAATACAGGTAAATGTATGAGGAAATTACAAATAATGCAAAGTATTGCTATTGTCTCTCTTCCTTCCGACATCATTGTAAACTTAATTCTAATCGAGAATTAGTGTGTACACGGTCCACCATAATTATTTAGGCAATGGTCTGAATATCCAAGATGTTTTTAAAGATAGTTCATGACACTTCAACGGAGTTCAACCGTGCGTAGGCGTACAGTGTATGTATTATGAGTATCTACAAATCCTTAATCCTGTCTTGTACCATGTGAAGAAATATTGCTACCGCGTATGGCATAAAAAACACAAGTTGCCATAATTTATTTGCGATGTGTACTTGCAAGCTATCAAATAGCACTGATGATTGGGACATTGTATCTTTATTTGCAATGCATGTATTCCTTCTAAAAAATAAGAATTGTCCGCGTCAAGGTATAGCCTTGCTTTGTCCAGCCGAACCAGTTGATCCAATTCCAGCGATAAATCTAATTCCACCGCCTTTTTCCTCCCGCATATCCTTGGACTAATTTCTTGCTTTATTTATCGAGTGCTGTCGAATCATCGGCTTGTCTTACATGTACAAGGCTTCCTAGTGTCCATTGACTTCATGCGAGCAGTGGTCGTAATTTCAATTATACACAAGTTATCATTACTTTGACCGGCTGCATCGGTTTACATTATAAAGCCATCCGTTACTAGGCGATACAAATCGTACATACTGAACACAAAAGCGTGTCCGTATATATATATTGAGGGGACCAACAGTACATATAAACATGATTTTAAAAACATATATATATATATATACATATTTAAACTAAGCTAGTTGAAAATTACAATTTGTTTTTATCAAAACAACATCACTTAATAATAACGAGTGGTACCGTACATTGACCGCCTCTCAAAACTTTCGACAAAAGGTCATGAAAATGGCACGGGAGGATTTGGTAACTGTGTGCAGGGGATAATATTTATTACCAATTTAATTAATTATCAATTTACATGCATTAAGCATCTTTTGTTTCACCCAAATATCAGATTATCGGTCGATAAACGTCTCATTCACCGGCAAATTAAATTTAATGTGTGGTTTAGTTATCGTTTCTGCTTTGAAATGCATTAGAACTTGATTAACAGAACGAAGTCAATTAGGACCGATGTCCTTGCCGCTTCCTGCCCGGTAGCCAGCACTTAATAATCGCGTCGGGTTATCATGGTTATGCACGTTCAGCAGCCAATAGCTGAGGCACAAATAATACAATTTATTAACGTAATCATGTATGTAGACAAGACCGCACATCGTGCGCTTATTGGGAGATGAACGTACATTGTGATAATTTTACTAAACAGAATTAAGTGCCCATGATTCCGAACATCGTCCATATTATTAGTTTGTATCGTTATTACACTAACGGCAACACTGTTATACACTTAACGGTTTTAATAACTCGGTACTTGTGTAATCATGTTAAGGGTTCAACGAACTATGGGCAAATATTTTACCCACTGAGGACAGCTAATAACACGCAACAGTCATATAATTATAATTCACCCCGAAATATATGGCTTGCTCCGCAAACAGCGGCGCAAACGCGTCCACGTGTATTAAGTCACTACGTTGCTATCTACCTTAGATCGCATGGTCAGTATGGCATTTAATCCACACAAAAAACGACTGGAACGCTATATTTGTTTCGAATTGCATGCATATTATATTACGACTGGGTGGTTCCTGACAACCTAGAAGCTTGTCTGAATTTTGTTTAGCCCGACATAGCAACAAGCAACACATGCATGGTGGATTTCAAGTATATTCGAACTGCATGCATATCCTAATTCAGAATGGCTGGTATCTGACAACCTAGAAGCTTGTCTGAGTTTTGTTTAGCCCGACATAGCAACAAGCAATACATGCGTGTTGGATTCCAAGTATTGAAATTAATTCATTTGGGAATATTATATATATCATTCTACATTTTCACAATTAGTTTAATTACAGAAAATACGATTACAAAATATATATACCATTATGGTGATGATGCTGTTGGATGTTGCCGTGCTCTCTAAAATACGGGTACCTTGTTGTATTTTTTGCTCGTTACTCGGCCATATAACGTCCATTTAACTTGGAATTTACACACAATACCCAGTGGACATATCAGATAACAACAATATATATTGTATCAACCATTCATCACTTTTTGCACTTGTCAATACAGTTACTAGATCCCTTTAGTGACCAATGTATTCTTATGCATACTTATGATGATGCATGGATCATCCAACCGTTTCCAACATTTAAGTTGGTAATTGTTTTCTTAATCCATACTAAATCCTTCCTAAATGTCAACATACATTTATATTAATGTATTTCCCGATGTATTATTGAATCGTACAAGTTTCTGAAATGTTATGATGAATAGAGTTATGTTTGTCAAGATAATTTGTTTCTTGTTAAAGAAAGAACTTGTACAGATATATCTTTATAATATTTGTTTTATATTTTCCCTTTCTCTCCTTTTTTTTCGTCACTCCTTTCATTCTCGACCGTCTTCCAATCGTTCCTGTACGCCATCGTCATCATCATATTCGTCATCACCATCGTCGTCGTCATCGCTATCGTGACTTCGATAACACAGGTGAGTATTTTGAAGCATTTCCCATCAAAGTTATAATTATGCGCATTTTTGTTGTATAGTTTATTTGGAATAGTAATCCTTTAATCCAGATAAGACGGACGATTTTTGATGATAAATAAGTGTGCATGAATTAATGTTTTGATAATAATCAAATATTTTCAATGTAATTGTCGTGTTGTTTAGTGTACAAATAATATGATTTGTATCATTTGTTATTGTTGATTTCGTTGGAATATTGTCCAAGTTGGACTTTTCACTCAAAGTAGCATAACTATATTCAATGGTGTAGTATGGTCCATACATGGAAATTCAGGCGCTAACAATAAACTGCATCTGTCTTAATTACAAAATAATCATACTGATTATAGTACCATCATTATTGTCTAGATTGAACAAAACATAAACGGTCCTTGATAGTTTTACATTTAATGTAATCATGTGAGAAGTAATTTGTTGAGTATTGATACTATCATGCACATCATTTTAATACGATCACGAAGTTAATGTACTTGACGTTAATTACATTATGACGTGAGCTCTAAAATGACTACATTAAAGGGCACGTTCAACTAATCTTTCGCAAGTTTGTCTACCACTGATTAACTTACATGTGGTTGTACACATAGGTATAGTGTTAAAGGGATCTAGTAACATTGTCCGAATCCTCAAAATCAAATTGGAATTATAGCGGTTCCCTCATATATACCTTGTAGTATTTTTGGTCATTACTCGGCCATATAACGTCCATTCTACTTGAAATTTACACACAATACCCAGTGGACATTATCAGATAACAACGATATACATTGTATCAACCATTCATCACTTGTTGCACATGTCAACACAGTTACTAGATCCCTTTAATGTTTCTCACGTCAACCTAAATAATTAACCATAATGGGGTCAATGTACATAATGAATTGTGTGCATTTCTATACGCTATTCTATATTTTCCCCCACTTTATTTCCAACCACTTTAATGGCGGAGTCAGACATATAGGTCGTAATGCATCTCCCATCAATAATGTACACAATTTGTACTCGAGATGACTTTCACTGAATTATTTACGGCGGCCATGAACTGATCACACTCTCAATTCAATTACTGTAAAAGCTCTTATCAGAGTGGTTTGGTTTGTAGTATTTTTTGCAGCCTGCTTGCAGTTATTAAATACGTTATCGCTTGATTAAGACTAGCGTAATAACGTAATACTTGCGTTAAAGGGATAGTTGAGTTTTGGTAAAAGAGAGTACAGTTTTGGTCAAACTGAATTGTAATAACCAAAACCTGCACAATTACATTCCATTCTTATAGTTATAACTCCACCATGCTCGAAAGGAATTAAAAATGACTAAGTAAATAGCCTGTTATCATTTAAAAAAAGAGCCGTTAAAACTCAGTAGGGCGCTCTATAAAAACTCATTGGTTGCAAGTTGCAACCATTTAAAATAAAATATTGTGCATGTGATGTTTTGTTGAAATAGTGATTAGATAGAGTTGAAAAGAGGAAGCATTAAAAAAAAACTTTTTTAACGGTTGGTTCAAAAATGTCGAATACTTGTGGGGCCCCACATTTATTACAAATGGTTATGTTCATGGATATTTCAGCCATTTCTGAACCGATTTTGATCAAATAAAGTTTATTCTGTCATTAAAATTGTAAATATGCTCTGTCAAATTTTACACTCAGTTTTTCATTATCTCACAAACATTTTTAGCTCACCTGAGCCAAAGGCTCAAGTGAGCTATTGTGATCGCTTTTTGTCCGTCGTCCGTCGTCCGTCGTGCGTCGTGCGTCGTCCGTCGTCCGTCGTCCGTAAACTTTTTACATTTTCATCTTCTTCTCCAGAACCAATGATCGGATTCCAACCAAACTTGGCAGGAATCATATTTAGGGGTAGAGGAACCAAAGTTGCTAAAATGGTGGGCGTGGCCCCCAGGGGGGCCCTGGGGGAGGGCACCAAATGTAAAAAATATGTAAATTTTAAACATCTTCTTCTCAAGATCCAGAAGTATGACAGACCTGATATTTCATATTTAGATGCCTCTATTGATGAAGAATGAAAGTTGTTCACAAGATTTTTGTGGGTGGTCCCATAAGGGCCCTGTGGGCGTAACAGTTTTTTGGGGGGCCCTACCATAGGAAATATACATTTTCATCTTCTTCTCCAGAATCAATGATTAGATTCCAACCAAACATGGCAGGAATCATCTTTAGGGGTAGAGGAACCAAAGTTGCTAAAATGGTGGGCGTGGCCCCCAGGGGGGCCCTGGAGGAGGGCACCAAGTGTAAAAAATATGTAAATTTTAAACATCTTCTTCTCAAGATCCAGAAGTATGACAGACCTGATATTTCATATGTAGATGCCTCTATTGATGAAGAATGAAAGTTGTTCACAAGATTTTTGTGGGTGGCCCCACAAGGGCCCTGTGGGCGTAACAGTTTTTTGGGGGGCCCTACCATAGGAAATATACATTTTCATCTTCTTCTCCAGAACCAATGATTAGATTCCAACCAAACATGGCAGGAATCATCCTTAGGGGTAGAGGAATCGAAGTTGCTAAAATGGTGGGCGTGGCCCTCAGGGGGGCCCTGGGGGAGGGCACCAAGTGTAAAAAATATGTTAATTTTAAATATCTTCTTCTCAAAATCCAGAAGCCTTTTACATTACATTGCCTGCAGACCAACTAACAAGCACCTGGTTATCCTTCTCTTGCTCTCAGCCAATCACCATTCTCCCAAATATGCAAATAAATATGCTAATAGGAAACCCAGACACTTGTTTACATCTAGGACCATGTTTTGACCCAAATCTTTCTATTTATAGCATGTGTTTTCATGTTTTGATGTTTTCATGCTTGACCTTGTTAGCAGCTTTCATTGCTAGTACCATTCACACTGCCCAAATAGTTATGATTATTTAGGTTGCAATTCATTATTTTTTTTGTTATTATTTTTATTTATTTTTTTTCGGGGGGGGGGGGGGAGGGGCGGTTTTGTGCGTGAAAATAGTAGTTCGGATTATTTATGAAAATAAGTATGATTCAAATCATCATGTGCAATACACTTTTGGTGTATCTTTTTGCAAGTGGTGTTTGTGTGTGTGAACAGTGTAAATTGTATCAGTTTTCATATCCAACATGCAAAATGCATGCTTACAGTATCTTCAGCACTCGGTCAATGGATGGGTGCGGAATAGTTACATGTAGGTCAAAGTTTGGTCCAGTTGCTCATGTGCATTTTGATTTAAAAATCGTACAATCCAGCAGGTTGTGAGGTGTTTTTTTTGCCTGTGTGAACATGCAAGAAACATACTTTTTTTAATGACCCAGCACAATTAAATGAATTAAATAACCTTACTTACTGGGATAGTTAGAATCAAACTCTAAAATTAACCAGCCTTTCGGTGGTCTAGTGGTTTCACAGCATTCCATTTGCACACTCAGTTGCATTGTGCTTTTTCGACTGTTAGAGACCAGAGAATAAAATGATGCTATTAAATTAACCCATTGGAATTAAATGAATATAAAATATGCAAAAAAATAATCATGATTTGAAGCAACATGCAATTGTTACTTTTTAGCATGTGTGAATGCCCCTATTGTATCATTGATGTTTTCTAGGTCACATTTTGTTTTGGTTTTATTTTCTTTCTGTTATATGCATTTACTACTTATTCAACAACTCTAGCTTAAATTTTGCACAGAGGTATATACTCCTTTAATTATCTTTAGGGAGGGGATCCAAAGTTGCTAAAATGGTAGATGAAGAATGAAAGTTGTTTGTGCATTTTGGTGTTCCTTCAAAAGATGATCAAATGATCAAATCATACCGAACCTAGCTGTAATCCCATCAAGGACGAGAGCTATTTTAAGGCACAATTGATCATTGTTTTCCTCTACAAATTGGCAACTCCTAAATTTCATCGACGGATCAATGGCATAAAAATAGGTGGAAAATATTAAGTAATAACCATTTAAGACAAATATAGTGACTTTGCCGAAAAGATGCCAATTTGAACACAAATATATCTGTTTCACAAATACATGTATCACAATGTGTTGCCAATTTGAGGATTTTTTCGAAATTATAGTTATTTACACAATAATAAAAATCATTAAAACATAACTAAAGCAGGTAGAGTAACAAAATAGGGCTCTAAAAATAAAGGAATTTATGCTCTTTCTTCCTGTACACCTCACATAACTAGTCTTATTCTTACCTAGCTGCATGGGACCCAAGAATGGCTCGTAGGAAATGTGAAATGAATTTCAAATATTTTCTTCTCCACATCAACAAGTATTACAATCTGGACATTTTGTAACATGTAGGTATCTATATACCCTAAATCTCCGTGTATAAGGCGCAATTTTTTCCGTCGGAAACAAATAGAAAAAGTTGGGGGTGCGCCTTATACACAGGTACAGCAAAAAAAAAATATATATAAGATAGGTAAAAAATAGGTAAAAAATTCAAGTTTATTAAGCAAATTACTAATGAATATTCATACATTCATGAGCAGCAGTACTCATTATATATGCAATTATCTAATAATTAACAATTTGTTATAAATTTTTCTCATAATTGAAGATCTTTGTAAGTAAGTGTCCCAAAACAAAATTTCTTTTTTTTAGAAAGTAGGGGGTGCGCCTTATACACGAGTGCGCCGTACACACGGAGATTTACGGTAAATGACAATGCAAGTTGTCATATCGCAGAATGGCCCCATAGGGTCCCTATGTGAGTGGGGTTAATATGCTGAAGTGGTCAGTGGCTGGTGAAATGTGTTAAGCTTTGTCTTATATGTGTGTCTGTCTTTTTTTATGATTCACCCAAACATTATGGTAAATCATAATGTTAGGTACAGGGGATCAAAAGTTATTGATTAAATAGTACATCACATTATAGATTTTGGCATGATTTCAACTGATTTCATATCTTCTGAGGGTGCCAGAGAGAACATGCGCCAGATGTGAATTGATTGACCTCAGGTGAGCGTCGTGCCCCCCTGGGGCTCTTGTTTTTTTTGTGTAGCGCCCTCTATACCAAAACTCAACTATCCCTTTATTAAACTAGAAAATAGCGAACTATCGCACGGACATTATTATCCTCTGCGCAATACTGAATAGTACACATACTGTTTATTCGACGCAGCCACCGTATATTATGCTATAATATGTTTCGCGTACTGAAAATACAGTCCCTAATTTGCAGTAAAACAAAACACTAATTACGACCACGAGTGAAACCGTTCAGGTCCGTAAAACAGGTGATGAGGAAAACATCCCTGTTCGGTGATCGAGCACCAATTGCCACGGATGTCCGTGCTGTATATAGTACGTGAATGTGTGAATAATTATACAGAGTAATTATCACCGGGGTCACTGTAACGGATCGGACGAAATATGAAATACGACACCAAATTTGTCCTTCTACATGACACATATTCTACAGGCTGGGATTAGATCAGGGGGGGGGGGTGGTGTTTCACAAAGATCCTAAGTTATACCTTTTTTTTATGGCGTGCGACATCAAATTTTCCAAGAAACATTTGACAACAAAATTTATATTGAAAGTTGGGAACTTTGCCGTTTGCGATAATATTTCTACTTGAAAGCATGCATGGTGGGTGAATGGTGGTCAGACTGCCACGTCGTGCGTACTTTGTTTGTCATTGATATGGGTCAAAACTATTAACGCCTAACGCCAAAGCCTCTTAGGGGAAAAAAAGCCATGAAGCATAACTGACCAGGCATCGTATAGAGTATAATTATGATCGCAATGATTAATTCATAAACACGACACCGATCATCATCCGAGTGATAGATGTAACAGGTGGTTCGGGGGGGGGGGGGGGGGGAGGGGTCGCGTTGTGGGCGCTCGACACTAAGCTTTGGGCTAACCAGATTATATACATCTATACTTATCTGTTTTCTTCAGTCCTTACATGTTGACGGTTTACACAAATCCACAGTGTATGATTAGGCGTATTTATGAGTTGTCCTGTAGATCTTTAAATCATGAGTTATTGTATAGCCCATGCAACAATGTGCTAATAAGCATTCTTACAGTTGACCAATTAAAATTATTTTGTCAGCCAGTGAAGGGCCCCGTTGCAGAAAGAGATACCATCGATTGTAAGTTACAATAAAAGTGTAAGTCAGAAAATTTGCGCGTTTCAACCAATCAGATTTGCGCGTTTAGAACACATGAATGTACAAAAATCAAATGTGCATTAGGTCGTGATACCCCCCCCCCCCCCCCCCAATACCCCCTTGTCTACGAAGTATCACACTTTCCATAATTAGTTAAGTCATGCTACACCAGGTTTCCGCAACGAATTTGGATAATTTACGCTTGGACATCGTCAGACCCTTTGGTCAGACCCACTCCCCTATTTTCATTTGCTTTCTTCTCACGTTTTTAATGCCTTCGCACGCACCGACCTTATACAGGATAAAGTAATTGGGTGTCGCGTTATAATTATCCCTATATACAATTCATATCGATGACACGGAATACTAATTATTTGCTTGCTTGTAACCTCAGGTCCACTTTATAGGTCACTAACTCATAATAACCCAGCAGC
>JBAMJV010004924.1:0-61818 GCA_037951105.1 Echinarachnius parma | reverse complement strand
AACTTAAATGTGTAATCGTTCATGCATGAAATGCCATGGTCAATTAACACTAGCAAGGTCTGTTTTCAAAAATAGCAAAACAATGGAGGACCACACCATTCGACTGAAATGATAGTAAGCGTTTCACTTAAAACAAGATGAGCGGGGCAAGTAAATTATGACATTATTCAACTTTATTGTTATGAACAAACTCTGGAAATACAAATTTGTCAATAAAACAGGGCCAGGTTATGAGAGCATTATCATACTGGTCTGTATTACAGGCATGAAGCTTGTCTATTTCATGTGTCCCCTGCAATTTTAACCACAATTACCTAGAGAAATGTCATGTTAAAGACTGCCCAAATGTTTGACCAAGGGTGACTTCAGGTTTTGAAGATCTTTGGACTACGGTATAATTCTAGAGAAGAATTTATACCATTTTCATGCTGAAATAAGGGCACAAAATGTGGTTTTGACTAATAAAGCTTTGCCATGGAATTCCCCATTTTGTTACTTTTGGATGAAAATAACACCTATAACGTTCACAATTTGTCTTTATGTATACTCTTTATTGAGATGAAGATAGAAAAGGTCACATTTGTAATGAAAAATTATGCCATCTCATGAATATAGCGTTTTAGATTATGCTTTATTATCAACATTTATATGGTTGAGTGGATGTTCCATTTTTGCTATTTTTTAAAACAGACCTTGGTGTGGTTAATTGACCGTGACAAGTCATGCATGAATGATTTCATCTGGATTTCATGCGAATATTGAAGAGGGTAATTTTATCTTTAATTTGATATACAATATCATATATTTTATCGTTAATGAATACGAAATATTTGGTCTCATACAAGTGTCCAGTTTATTTTTTTGCGGAGTATATAATAAAAAGGCATATTACGATGTATAAAGTAGGATAAACTCTATTCTTGAGTTGCAATGACCTTTAACTGTCATTCATTTGTACTATACACATAAAAAACATATGTTGCCAAGTTGCCAACATGCTTACCCATAATAAAACCATAGTCCAGTACTATGCAAACTGTACAGTGTAGTGATCACTGGCGCACCCGGGATTTTTTCAAAGGGGGGGGGGATTTCGTCGCACAAATGATTTCGAGGGGGGTGTATTTTCGAGAGGGTGTCGGTGAAGACTTTTCGAAGGGGAGGGGGGTTGTCAGTGTTGTTGTTTTTTAAGGGGGGTGTCGGTGAATATTTTTCGTGGGGGATGTCCGTCAAAAATTTGCAAGGGGGAGGGGGTGTCGGTGAAGATTTCCGAAAAACATTTTTTCGAGGCCGAGACTGAGATCCGTCAAAAATTGTGAGAAAGCTCTTCATGTCAGACCAAGAGCGCTCGATCTATGGTACATGCACCATGCGCACCATCGATTTGCAGACCTGAAGTGGGGGAATCAAGATAAACAGAGGATGGTGAGCGTTTTCACTCCAAAGTGATCTTGTTGACGATCAGGCTGATACTTAGATGGATAAACAATCAGGAAGATACCCGGAAGGTCATGGACATGTTTGTTGAATAGATAAATCGTATAATGTCAGTGCGAGTGCGCTCGGCCTACGAGATGGTACAATCTTTCTTGGATGGGTTGGGTGTATGACTTGCAGGGCGTGTCTCTGATGTGACAGGTGGTGGTAAGGATTCCTGAGATCGCTGAGATTGGGGAGTTCCAGATGAATGGGGGATGGTGAACGTTTCCTTTTTACAACACCAACCGGATAACTGCAGTTGAAATGAAGATATCACGTTATAATAATGAATTGGTTTCAATCATTGCAGGAACTGAATGACTTAGACATATATATACGAAACATGTAGAATAATATTATACTTGAATGCAGACTAGTTGATGTAACTTCTGATAACAACTTTCCATAATGTTAAGGTAACTACTGATCCTTAATCCAGAAATACGAAATAAAATTCTTCCATCTAATATGAATATAATTGTGACGTACCAAGACTATATTGTTGCAATAATTACATTTATACTTTTTTTTCAAAAAGGGATATTTCATATTATTATTCTTTAAATAGAAAAAAGAACAATGTTTTCTTAGCAAACAAACGGGAAAATTTATGCCATATTTCATCCCGGATTGTTCACGCGAAGACGTAGTATCTAAATGTGGATAATACGGATACTATAAACGATCGAAATATCCGAAAATTCTTTAAAGGGATCTAGTAACTTTGTTGAGATGTGCAAAAACTGATGAATGGTTGATGCAATGTATACTGTTGTTATCTCATATGTCCTCAGGGTATTGTGTGAAAATTTCAGGTCAAATGGACAATGTATGGCCAAGTAATGAGCGAAAATGCAAAGTGATATTGGGTGATATTCACCAACTCACTGCATTCACTTTGTACAGGGATGAAAATCTCGCCCGGAGATTTTCTTATCTAAATACTTCAATCATACATATCTTTGTAATGAAAGGGAAATTTGAAAAACCGAAAGCTGTCCCATGATTTTATTGTTAATACGAATACAACAAGGTATAAAGGAACCGCTAGAATTACAATTTTATTTTGAGGATTTGGACAATGTTACTAAGTCCCTTTAAGAACCGGTTTATTTTTGTATAACGAAACAAATAATTTTTAGATTAAACACAAATCACGCGCATGAATGATAGGGCTTCCAAGTCGTCCATCTACCTTCTGTGTGGATGGGAAACTTACTTCCGGTGAATGATACGCTAAGTGTATTTAAAAATTGCCTTCACCCCTGTACTAGCATCAATGCATAGGGGTGTTATACATGCCACCCCCCCCCCCCCCTTTCACGCTCGCCCCTCCACCCTCCCCCTCCCCTTCCGACGCCACTGCTTGGCAATTTACATGCTGTGTTAACATTTCTACAATGTATGCTGTATGCGCCTGATGTATACCTCTCATGTGTACATGTGTAAGTACGGTAATGCTACAGTCACAAATGGTCCGATTTGGAACACGGCGCCCGTACGATGCCACTTTGAGGTAAAATCTTGCGGGAATCTTGCGGCGCCCAAACGGGTGCTGTGGCTATCGTACGGTCGCCGTTGCATTTTTCCTCGCCGTACGATGTCAAAAATTTGTTTAATGCTACATTCACAAATGGTCCGGGCGCCGTACGATTTTTCTCCCTACGGCGGATTTTCTACGATTTTGGGATATCGTGATATCGTACGATGCCTGTGGTATTTTAGAGTAGCAGTCACATATTCTCCGTGCCCCGTACGATGACATTTGTCTTAAAATAAAACATGAATCGCATTGCCCCCGTGAACACAAACTAATGCTACAGTCACAAATGGTCCGATTTGGGCTACGGCGCCCGTACGATGCCACTTTTAGGTGAAAACTTGCGGGAATCTTGCGGCGTCCACACGGGTGCCATGGCTATCGTACGGTCGCCGTTGCATTTTTCCTCGCCATACGATGTCAAAAATTTGTTAACGCGGAGTTAAAACAAAAAATGCATCGTACGATTTTGTACTTGCCGTAAGCCCGTAGAAACATCGCACGGGCACCACAAGGGCATCGCACGGGCACAGCACGGGCACAGCACGGACATCGCAGCCTTTTTTTTTCGAATATCGTTCGATTTTGAGACAGAAAATTTGGCCACTCAAATCGTACGGGTACCGTGGAGTCACCGTAAGAGTACCGTAAGGCACCCGTACGGGCACTTAGTTTGTGTTTACGGGGGCCGTGCGATTAATATTTTATTTTAAGACAAAGGTCATCTTACGGGGCCCGGAGAATATGTGACTGCTACTCTAAAATACCACAGACATCGTACGATATCACGATTTCCCTAAATCGTATAAAACCCGCAGTAGGGACGAAAATCGTACGGCGCCCGGACCATTTGTGACCGTAGCATAATGGATCTTTCCTCATACGGTCTAATTCAAATCGTATGGCCTCGCGTTTCTAAAGAGGGTCAATACATGTAAAATCGTACCCTTTTCGAAAATGTTGGCACTCATTGCAAGTTCCATCGCAAAACAAACAAATATCGCCCTTTTCCTAAACCAGTTCAAAACGCACGACCATATATTTAAATTAAGAATTTAAGTCAGATGGTAGCCTCATTTCGTTAACAAGTGAATCAGACATGTACTATCTGAAAATGTATTCACACACGCACCTGTAGTGTAATGGGCGGGGTCAAATCGCCTAGTGACCCTGCCATAACGCGGCTGCGCCATGCGCCATCGAGACACTTCAGGTGTGAGTGCACTTTGCAGCTGGGGTTGTAGTTCCAACAATTGATCCTGTATTCAAACATGGGGAGGAATAACGACTAATTGAGTATCTTGCATTAATCATGTAATTGTAATTGATATGATGGAAAACTTAAACATTAATTGTGTTCATATACCTGAACGTAGCATTTCATTATTTATACAATTAATAACATCTTAAAGGGACAAGCCCTCTTTTACAAAACGTCTGAACAGTTTTCAGTTGACGGATTGGGATGAATGTAACACACACACACAAAATCAGATCGAGCAGCCCTGTAACTTGGATTCTATGAATGAAAAAAACGAATACGTCCCTCCAAACTATATATCGGTCAATAAAGGAGTTTAAAGGGACAGTCCCTCTTTTACAAAACGTCTGAACAGCTTCCAGTTGACGGATGGGGATGAATGAAACACACACACACACACAAAATCAGATCGAACAGCCCTATAATTTGGATTCTATGAATGAAAAACGAATGCGTCCCTCCATCAGACTATATATCGGTCAATAAAAGAGTTTAACTGATTTAGCATAATATTACAACTATATTGTACTTATTCTTGTACAGGTATTGTGAAGCCGACATTTGTAAAGGTATGTCACGGAAAAAAATCAAAAAAATGAAGAATATGTAATTACATGTAGTCAGTTTAAGCGATGTTTGGTTATTTTACCCGGTGTGCGGTCATGCTATTATTATGTGTGCGCGGGTCACTTAGCTAGCGCGGGTCACGTAGGAGTCACGCATAGCGTTGTGGTACTTCGTGGAATCCTTGAACGAACTTCCTCACTGGGTGAATATACGTATAATGCACAATTGTTTGTTGGACGACGGTTTATTAGTTTTAGGTCTATAACTCCACGAAAAAGAGATTTCGAGCCCTAATTTTTTCAGAAATGCTATTAAATGACATTTTCTTTCATATAAGACAATAACCTCGCAACTTTTGAAATTTGGCTTGCAAAAGAGGGAATGTCCCTTTAACTGATTTAGCATAATATTACAACAATATCGTACTTAGTAAATATATAATCCATTGCGGATATAGTATCGGAAATAATATCGCTAGTGATATTCGTTTGTCTCGCAATGTATGGTCAAACTAGGAATCTAAAAGATCATGACGTTACGTTTGCCGCTGCATCACTTTGTCAAATCATATAATCTAATGTAGACAATCGGTTTTTATGCTCTACCGTGGCTCCAAACTCACAATCTCGCATAAGCGAGTGCGTTCCTGATAGGTCAACAACGGACCGCGTCGATTGGCCGGTGCACACGGGCACTCAAATTGTTGCAGCGGCACACGTAACGTCATGATCTTTTAGATTCCTAGTTTGACCATACATTGCGAGACAAACGAATATCACTAGCGATATTATTTCCGATACTATATCAGCAATGGATTATATATTTACTATTATTGATTGAACATACGGGCGCCTTGCCCTGAAATCGATATGTAGATATGAGCGTTGTAGCAAGAAGGTGGCTCTGTTCTACCGTGGGTTGGAATCAGCCGTCGGGGGCCGGTTGGTCGGGGTAGTGTCATGGCGACGTATCGTACGCTGGTTCGGCAGGCGGGCCGCACCAGTGTCCCGTTGATTGGTTGAGTGCCCGTGTGCACCGGCCAATCGACGGGGTCCGTTGTTGACCTATCAGGAACGCACTCGCTTATGCGAGATTGTGAGTTTGGAGCCACGGTAGAGCATAAAAACCGATTGTCTACATTAGATTATATCATTTGACAAAGTGTTGCAGCGGCACATGTAACGTCATGATCTTTTAGATTCCTAGTTTGACCATACATTGCGAGACAAACGAATATCACTAGCGATATTATTTCCGATACTATATCCGCAATGGATTATATATTTACTATTATTGATTGAACATACGGGCGCCTTGCCCTGAAATTGATACGTAGATATGAGCGTTGTAGCAAGAAGGTGGCTCTGTTCTACCGTGGGTTGGAATCAGCCGTTGGGAGCCGGTTGGTCGGGGTAGTGTCATGGCGACGTATCGTACGCTGGTTCGGCAGGCGGGCCGCACCAGTGTCCCGTTGATTGGTTGACTGCCCGTGTGCACCGGCCAATCGACGCGGTCCGTTGTTGACCTATCAGGAACACACTCGCTTATGCGAGATTGTGAGTTTGGAGCCACGGTAGAGCATAAAAACCGATTGTCTACATTAGATTATATCACTGATAAAGTGTTGCAGCGGCACACCTAACGTCATGATCTTTTAGATTCCTAGTTTGACCATACATTGCGAGACAAACGAATATCACTAGCGATATTATTTCCGATAATATTGTACTTGTTCTTGTAAAGGTATTGTGAAGCCGAAATTTGTAAAGGTTTGTCACGGAAAAAGATCTCAAAAATGAAGAATATATAATTACATGTAGTCAGTTTAAGCGAGGTTTGGTTATTTTGTCTGGTATTCGTCCAGCTGTTGTTATATATGCGCGGGTCACGTAGCTACCGCGGGTCACTTAGGGGTCACGCATAGAGATATGGTACTCCGTGGGATCCGTGAGCGAACTTTATCACCGGGTGAATACACAAATAATGCACAATTAAACGCTACATGTCGTTTTATTATGTTGACGGCTATAACTCCACGAAAAAGATATTTCAAGCTCTAATTTGTTCAGGCATGCTATTAAATGACATTATAAGACAATAACCTCGCAACTTTTGAAATTTGGCTTGCAAAAGAGGGAATGTCCCTTTAACTGATTTAGCATAATATTACAACAATATCGTACTTAGTAAATATATAATCCATTGCGGATATAGTATCGGTAATAATATCGCTAGTGATATTCGTTTGTCTCGCAATGTATGGTCAAACTAGGAATCTAAAAGATCATGACGTTACGTTTGCCGCTGCAACACTTTGTCAAATCATATAATCTAATGTAGACAATCGGTTTTTATGCTCTACCGTGGCTCCAAACTCACAATCTCGCATAAGCGAGTGCGTTCCTGATAGGTCAACAACGGACCGCGTCGATTGGCCGGTGCACACGGGCACTCAAATTGTTGCAGCGGCACACGTAACGTCATGATCTTTTAGATTCCTAGTTTGACCATACATTGCGAGACAAACGAATATCACTAGCGATATTATTTCCGATACTATATCAGCAATGGATTATATATTTACTATTATTGATTGAACATACGGGCGCCTTGCCCTGAAATCGATACGTAGATATGAGCGTTGTAGCAAGAAGGTGGCTCTGTTCTACCGTGGGTTGGAATCAGCCGTCGGGGGCCGGTTGGTCGGGGTAGTGTCATGGCGACGTATCGTACGCTGGTTCGGCAGGCGGGCCGCACCAGTGTCCCGTTGATTGGTTGAGTGCCCGTGTGCACCGGCCAATCGACGCGGTCCGTTGTTGACCTATCAGGAACGCACTCGCTTATGCGAGATTGTGAGCTTGGAGCCACGGTAGAGCATAAAAACCGATTGTCTACATTAGATTATATCATATGACAAAGTGTTGCAGCGGCAAACGTAACGTCATGATCTTTTAGATTCCTAGTTTGACCATACATTGCGAGGCAAACGAATATCACTAGCGATATTATTTCCGATAATATTGTACTTGTTCTTGTAAAGGTATTGTGAAGCCGAAATTTGTAAAGGTTTGTCACGGAAAAAGATCTCAAAAATGAAGAATATATAATTACATGTAGTCAGTTTAAGCGAGGTTTGGTTATTTTGTCTGGTATTCGTCCAGCTGTTGTTATATATGCGCGGGTCACGTAGCTAGCGCGGGTCACTTAGAGGTCACGCATAGAGATATGGTACTCCGTGTGATACGTGAGCGAACTTTATCACCGGGTAAATACACAATTAATGTACAATTAAACGCTACCTGTCGTTTTATTATGTTGACGGCTATAACTCCACGAAAATGAGATTTCAAGCTCTAATTTTTTCAGGCATGCAGTTAAATGACATTTTCTTTCATATAAGACAATAACCTCGCAACTTTTGAAATTTGGCTTGCAAAAGAGGGAATGTCCCTTTAAGTACAATGATTAATACGGTGGTGCTATTTTCTTATTATAATTGACATGATTGTTGTGGAAGATAGGTAAAACAACCGTAGCAATTAATGTTCTCACTCCTACTATGACTATCTCAATCTGCTAAACCATATAATTCACACATCTACTCACGTCATGCTCCTCATGGTGCCTTTAACCTTTACCAAACAAATACACGCAACATTACAACATAATCAATTCAACACCACATATTTACCAAAGCAATATTGAAATGTGCAGAAAATTGCTGATATTATCTACTCACTTAATGCTTCTCATGGTGCCACGTGTCCTGCAAGTCTCAATTAATTGAAAACACCCATCATCATCTATATCCAGAAAATTCAGCACAATCTCTTGGAGCCTGGAGGTATTGCCTCGGATAGCCTCACATAGTCTTGCCATATTTACTTCTGATTCAACTGCACCTGTACCCGCAATGTTGGTAGGAAAACGTAAAGGTGATCCTTTGAGTTGAAGGAGCATGAGGTTAGAGAATGACTGTAGACAGGACATTAGCCTCGGTGACAGTTGTTCGACTGGCTTGGTTAACCAGATATGAATATCAGTGATCTACAATGCATGGACATGAGAATGAGGGGAGCATTAATCATTACATTTCATATATAACCAATTGTTATTTTAATACCAGTGGCGTAGCGAGGGTCTACGGATGTGGGAGGGGGGCACAACTGCGAGGGAGCGGAGCGACCAAGCCCGAAGGCGCGTAGCGCCCGAGGGGGGGGGGGGGGGGGGAGGGGAAGGTGTGGGAGGGGATGTCCCCCCTCCCACGGTAGGGAGCTTTTGCATATTTTTCACTCGAAATAATGCAATCTGGTGCATACCTTGGAAGGAAATTTGATAATACGAATTAAAGAAATCATGACTTAGTCATCTCCCTCATGATACAGTATACAAACACAATCGAACCTGCGTGTACACACACACCAGACTCAAATACGCTCACATCGTATATATCGGCTGCTTGTCTACACTTTTTGGGGGGATGGTGTGGGAGGGGGAAAATCTTTGAAATCTTTGAAATTGGTGTTTAAAATATCACGGTAGAAGTATGGTCATATTGTCCTAATCATTAAAATTGTTATTATGCATTTTGTAAGATTTGTAAAAGAATGAACTTCGAAAATAGTGGGGATTGTTTGACACACTAAATCACACGCTGTTGATCCCATGTGTATCTCCTGGCCTGCTGGCGGAACTGTTGTTTCTGGCGTACATTGTCTGGTTAGGTGGATCTGTAAATGATGCGCTTGATGTGGAAGGTTTATTTTTTCAAGTAGGGGGTCACAATGTTCTCTAAAGTGGGGAGCATTGCGATTGAGAGAAGCGACCAAGCGGGTGAGAGTATGGGAGGGGGTGCCCCCCTCCCACTGTAGTAAGCTTTTGCAAATGTTGGGCTAATTAAATTGTGCGAATTGATGCATATATATGATTCGTAGTTCAAGCTATAGAATCAAACATACATAATGCATGGTTGCCAACGTTGAGCCAGAGGTGAGAGTGAGGCATTGTGAGGGAGCAAAGCGACTGAGCGAGGGTTGTCTCCCCTCCCACGGTAGGGAGCTTTTGCATTTTTTAAAACTTGAAATTGTGCAATCTGGTGCATACCTAGATAGGAACTCTGGGCTCAAGATTAACTGTACCTGGGTAAGCGTCTGATGATTTGATCGACCAGAAATTTTTAATATATATTTCACGAAGGAAATATGCACCAAAATACACACACATATCGTTTCTAGTGTCATACGCAGTTCCAACATAAACCATATATGCAATATTATGTATGATCTAACAACATGCAGCCAGGAATGAGTCCCGAGGGAGCGAATCGACCGAGGGCTGGGGAAGACCCAGAGGGGGAGGGTTTGGGAACAGGTGAGGAAGATTTTGCATTTATATACTTGAAATTATGCAATTTGGTGAGGGAAATTTAGAATCTGAGAGTTGGCAACCCTGATAATGTATGCATATTAAAAAGTGGAAGGGACAAGTCACAATCCCCTCCACTTTCAAATGTATGGGGGATGGGCGTGCCCCCCCCCCCCCCCCCCCCACCCCCAGTCCCCTGTCTGTTGTCGCCCACTTTTTCAAATACCGCGTTACTAGACCCATGCCACGGGTCCCTTTAGTTAGGTTCAGTACGCCTATGCTCAACTGATGCAGATGTCGACTTTGGAGAATATGACTGGTGCTCTTACAATCACGATCATCAACAGTAGGCCTAGATATGCATCATGAATTAATGGAACGGTGCATTTGACTTGAAGAAATAAGTCAAGGAAGTCTTTGCCTATATAGACATGTTGGACTACGTAGTGCAGCTATGCGCCTTAATAGCATACATGAAGGCGTCAAACAGTCAACAAATTTCTATAAAAGCGGGAGGCAGATGCAGGATCCTACAGAAGCTCCTGGTATGATGGACGATATACCATGCTAGGCAGTTTGTAAGGCCTATTATACGCGCTCTTTACTTCTGAAATGAGGTGAGCGTCGATCACCCCGCCCGGGACTGATAATTCGCATAAGGCGCTATATTGGAAGGATTCTTCAAACTGATATAGGTGCGCTATTGTTAGTACTAGAGAACACGACTGTTATGTTTTTCTTAATTATCATTGCTAACATCATTATCATCACACATTTAAAGGGACATTTTCCCCAACATATACTCACCTTTCATTATGTTCTCTAAACATTAAAACACAATTTCATGCAAATACGACCAACATTGGCCTTTTGAGCAAGGGATGAGTATCATTCAAAGTCACTCGCTGTACGGGATAATCCATTCATCGCGAACACCATGGATGCTGCCATTGATGTTTATGAAACTCGGATCGCTCTAAAATGTGACGTCAAACCCGAACTACTCTTTTTGTTAGCTCACGTTGTGCCTTGTGTTTGTGCACAAACCCAGCGAGCTGCGAGAGCTAACAAAAAGAGGCCGAGCTTATTTGTTCGGGTTTGACGTAGCATTTCGGCGCGAACAATTAAAAATCCGGGTTTCATCCCCCCCCCCCCCCCCCCCCGTAGCTACGCCACTGCCGTGAATACCATAAAGACGAATACCAATCATGTAAAATGATGTAATAAAGTGTACAAGGAACACGGCATCAGGTTGCTCATTGTATGAAGACATTTAATCCTTCATTTAACAACAATAAGGGAGAGAAAACAAAGTCCACTTATTTTTTGGCAATACATATTTATCATACCTAGAACATGGTGATAACATGCATTGCTTAAGTTTTGGACCAGAGAAATCTGATTCGTTCATGCGCTCTAAACATATGGATACAAAAAAGTTGATATAATAATTATAACCTCTCATAGAGAGGGCAAATAAATGAAAATCGATAGAAAGTGAAGGAATAAGTCGGGGTTAAAGGAAATAGTACAGTTTGGTAAAACGTTATGTCAGTAACCGAAACTTGCACCATAACTTAACAAACTATTAGTTATAATTGCTCGAAAGGTAGACAAGTTACAAACGGCCAAGTAAAAAATGCGTTATCATTCAAAGAGCAGCGCTGAAACAAGACAAACACAAGAGGCCCTTTTCCTTAAAACATAGTGGTTTCAACCATTTTTTTGTTTGTTTTAAATTGTAAATGCGAGGATTTGTAAGCAAAATTAAAACTTAATAAATAATTATAATTCAATAGAGAAAAAATTAATACCTATTTGAAAAACCTCGCATATGTTTCCGAAAAAGTGTAGGCATTAACAAATTTAAAGATAAATTTAAAGATAATTTTGTTTTAATTGTGAATGAAATAATTGTGAATAAAATAATTGTGGTCAAACAATTATTGCAGTGGGATATATTTTTTCAAATGTTTCTGCCGTTTCTGTACCAATTTTTATCAAATAAAGATGATATTGTCTTTAAAATTGTGAGCTCTTAGGAACTTTACACAAAAATGTTCATTTCCTCATACAAAACTTGTTTTTCGAAGCGTCTCCTTTACCAAAACTTATTGGTACTTACTGGAATGACCCATGACACTACATTTGTTGGTTTTAATTCCATTTGAAGTTCATTATATAAAACAAAATGTGAAATGAGAATCATTCCCTCTCGAATGCTCTCATAGTTGTAAAATTTGATTTCAAAATATTTGATTCATGTATCGACCAAGCCGGGCGACATCTTGATTAAGACAAAAAATACATAAAATGCTTATACAATTCGTTCAACAAATTTCAAAATAGGTTTTTAAATAGTTGTTGATGATATTATCACAATTTAGTCATTATTTCAACAAATAATCACATGCAAAATTTGTATTAAAAATGGCTGAAACCAATGAGTTTTCAGAGTGCGCCCTTTTGAGTTATAACGGCTCTTTTTAAATTATAACGGGGTTTTTACTTAGTTGTTTGTGATTGTGTATACTTTTCGAGCACGGTTGAGTTATAGCTATTAGTTTGTACTGTAAATGTGCCGGACTTGTTTATTAAAATTCAGTTTAACCACGACTCTGATATTCCGTTAACAAAGGATAATAGTGATTTGCCCAACTAAACCGAACACAAAAAGTAACTTCACCCCTAAATTGCCCATAATTTCATAACCGATTATTGTTTCAAGATGTCATCTTACCACAATATTGGCACAGTTGTTATGTTCGATATGTGCGAAAATCATTACTTTATGGGTGAATGAGCACAGATTAAAGACAAAAATGGCCCAATTCAAAAGTCACAAGGTATTGCGCGTGCCTGTACATTGTTGTGAATCCGCACATGTGGCGGAATGCATTAATCATGGTTTATGAAACAATGCTGTTTATTATTCCATTCATTTTGATTTTTTGATGGCACATGTGGTAAAATGCATTAATTGCAATTCTAAAACAGTGCATTTTTTTATTTTCCAACTCTCAATAATTTGTAATGATGATAATACTTTTGCGAATTTTGAAATATGACTATTTTGTCTGTAATGTGTGCTCACTCAACCATGGATTTATGGTTATCTCTTATTTTCACACATTGTTTTTCTAACTACCATATGGATATATTGGCAAGACGAAATCTTAAAACGATTCTTGGTTATGAAATTATGGGCAATTGCTTAGGGGTGAAGTTACTTTTTGTGTTCGGTTTATAACTCACGAAGTAAATACCGATTGATACTCTAGATCAGTAGTATTAATTTTTTATAAAAGGTATAAATCAAGTGTAGAAAAGATCGCGTAGTATTGTTGAAATCACTCATTATACATAGCGTATCAAACACTTTTGAACATTTTTTTCAAAATTACATTTTTAGATATTTAGAAAAAAATTCATGTCGATGGATGCCCAATGGTCTCATCTATCAAGTGCCACTAACAAAACAAATTTTCGTTCACGCTTGGGCGAACACTGACTGTTTTTGTACATGGTGTGAAAAATAGCTTGCGCCAATTTGAAAGAAGAGGGACAATTAAACCAGCAGACCAAATAAGTACTCACTTTCAAACAAATTGCTCTTTGCCATTAATTTAAGATTATGTAATCATTTTGTGGCAATTTTCTATCATAATTTATCTGATTTCATTGCTTTATGCGTGGGTGAGAAACATAAGCCATAGATTGATAGATAATGAAAGGACTTGCATCGTTAATGACTAAATTTCCAGCCTGTCTTCATTAACAATTCAAATCCTTTCATTGAGTGTGACACATACAAAAGATGACCCAGAAGCATGAACGAATAATTGTATTCATGTTGCTAGATTGATGGGCCGATTGATTGATTGATTGGAGTGATAGATAGATTGATTGATTGATTGATTGATTGATTGATGGATTGATTGATAGATTGATGGATAGATGGATGGATGGAATGAGTGGAATGTGGTTTTGATGTGTCTGTGCTTTAAAAAAGATCTTCAAGTAATTACCCATTATTGATTCTCTCCCATGCATAAAACAATGAAATCAGTTAAATTATGATAGAAAATTGCCACAAAATAATTACACAATCATAAAATATTCTTAAATTTATGGCAAAGAGCAATTTGTTTGAATGGGAGTACTTATTTGGTCTGCTGGTTTAACTGTCCCTCTTCTTTCAATTTGGCGCAAGACATTTTTGACACTCTGAACAAAAAATGTCAGTGTTCGCCCAAGCGTGAACGAAAATTTGTTTTGTTAGTGGAACTTGATAGATGAGACCATTGGGCATCCATCGACATGAAAAAATCTTATAAATATATACAAATGTAATGTTGACAATTTTTTCAAAAGTGTAACGCTTTTTTTGATACACCCGGTATATGTGAGACCAGGTGACGTGCAAGTACTCCATATACACATGATGTACAACTAAATACAACTTTTGTCCTTCCCCTGCGCATTCTTTGGTACCTAGGCCCCGTTGCAGAAAGAGATACAATCGATTGTAAGTTACACTTGTTAGTCAGATCATGTGTTCTAAATGCGCACATCTGATTGGTTGAAACAAGCATATTGTCTGACTTTCCATCATTTGTATCTTACAACCAATTATATATCTTTCTTCAACGGGGCCCTATAGTCAATAATTCACGAGGAGATCATTCCCTATCATTCATTTGGCCCAATAAGTCCTACTCTGGATGCAACTTTCCATTGTAATTTGATTGCCTTTCCTAGAGATTTGTATATCCTTAAAATTCTATTTTCTTTCTCATGATAAATTAATGTTGCTGTATTTTGTAATCATAATTCCTTTTTTTTTTGATTAGTATTGGTCAATGTAATTGTGATTCCTTGTTTTCTTTTTCCCATCACGACGAATATCAATAGAAGTGTGTTATAAGAATATCCAAATATCATGTATTGTGCTATTACTTAAAGGGATAGTTGAGTTTTGGTAGAGAGGGCGCTACATGAAATTATTTGTTGCGAGATAATGAAAAACTGAGTGTACAATTTGAAAGAGCATAATATTTTAATGACAGAATAAACTTTATTTGATCAAAATCCGTTCAGAAACGGCTGAAAAATCCATAAACATAGACATTTATAATAAATGTGGGGCCCCACACTTATTCGATAAATTTGAACCAGCCGTTAAAAATTCAAAAAAATGCTTCCTCTTTTCCCAAAGTTACACAATAGGTATTTAAATATTTGTTGATTATCTCTCTATCTAATCACTATTTCAACAAAACATCACATGCACAATATTTAATTCAAAATGGTTCAAACCGATGATGGTTTAGAGAGCGCCCTCTTGAGTTTTAACGGCTCTTTTTGAAAGATAACAGGATCTTTACTAAGTCATTTGTATTTTTTTTCGAGTTATAACTGTTAGTTTGTAATGTATTGATGCAGGTTTTGGTTATTAAAATTCAGTTTGACCAAACTGTACTCAACTATCCCTTTAAGATAGATACATATTATTATTTGATTATTTATTTTGTATTAATCATTATCACGATAACTTTCCGGAGAGTCATCGTTATGAATGTTATCGTACTTAAAATTATTATTACTGTATTATTATGGTTACAGTCCGTTATTTCGAAGGTTTAGTTATTCCGAAGGTTCATTATTCCGAAGGTTTGTTATTCCAAAGGTTCGTTATTCCGAAAGTTCGTTATTCCGAGGGTTCGTTATTCCGAAGGCTCCCTATTCCTAAAACGAAATCGGGTTCCTTATTCCGAAGGTTCGTTTATCCGAAGGTTCGTTATTCCGAAGGTTCATTAGTCCGAAAATAAATTAGGGTTCGTTAATCTAAAAATGAAATCGGGTTTGTTATAATAGTATAATTTGTGTTTTGTTCATTTAATTTACAGCCTGTATTAGGCATACCCCTCCCCCTTTCACTCCCTTTGCCAGACCAATCAAAATTTAAGTTTGTTTTATCTCTTTATTTGAAATTATAGCATTATAACAAAGCCGAATTTATTTTCGGATTAACGAACCTGATTTCATTTTAGGAACAGCGAACCTTCGGAATAACGAACACTTGGAAGAACGGACCTTCGGAATAACGAACTTGATTTCATGTTAGGAATAGTGAACATTCGGAATAACGAACCCTCGGAATAACGAACCCTCAAGTAAATGAAATTTACGTGTTCGGAATAACGAATCTTCAGAATAAAGAACCTTCGGAATAACGAACCTTCGGAATACCGAAGCGCACCCATTATTATGAGCGCATATTTTATTTCCATTTTTTGCATTTTAACTTCCATAATACTACAGAAACCAAATATAATTTGTACGATTATATAAAACAAAAAAGGGAATGAATCAAAATTGTATAATACAATGCAACAAGTGATTCATTACAAGAGGCAGCAACACAATATGAACTTCCAACAAAATAAAGAGCAGAATAGCACATTTCTTAACATATTTATTCAGGGTTTAATTTGTTGAAATTCGACTCTAATTGCTATGCCATTCATTACTATTACACATTTCTTGAAATGAAAGATAATATTATTAGTTGACTCACCTCCAGCTTTGCTTTCGATGGGAGTTTTTCAAGTCCGTGAACAGTACTGGCATCGCCTTCGTAAAGGTAAATCGTATGACGTTCGCAAAAGCATTGATATAGCATATCAACCAGCTCGTCAGGGATGGTCACTTTGTCATCTAAGGGTAGCTCGCCTATGAAGACTAAGAGGAGACGGTCTAGGGAATCATAATTTTGTTTGTTACCATTAAATATCTGCATTATGGGAAGCAAAGATTGCACAGAAGTACCGACAGCAAATCGCATTACGTATTCCAGTTCAAGCAACTTTCGCTCGTCCATCGTTTCAAGTACCTTTTTCTGTTCTTCTCGATTTAACGTACTGAAGTAAACTCCCGCACAGTACTCTTGGATTAGTTTGTGAAAAAATTCTATGAGGATTTTGGAGTTGCCCGAATCATCAGTGAATTCATGCCTACCTAACAATCCCAACTCAATACCATGCATCATTTGCTCATGGCATATTTCAAAGTCGTTTTCAGTGAAAAGTAGTTTCTGCGAATCGCTTAGCAATGAGCCCAGTGCTAATTCCCCTATGGCACATACTGAATCCTTCATCTTTGTTTTCATGCTAGTTTTTTCTTGGTTTGTTTCAGGGATTTTCTCAAGAGTATGTTCAACTAGGTAGTTAACCAATTTGTCCATAATTTGTGTTAGTGTGGTTGCAAATCGAAGACAGTTAGTTTTCCATAGAGTACAAAGGACCATACAAAATAATGGAATGTTCATTAGGAAGGCGATGTTACAATGTTGTATGTGCTTGTTAAACTCCTGTTCCTGGGTTTTGTCTTCGATAAATCGAGATACATAGCCTTGAGCATCTTCATCGGTATACCCCTTGATCTCAAAAACTACAAAGTTCTCAGAGAGCTTAGTGTCGCAAAAATCTTGTTTGCGATTAGGTCGACTGCTGACGAGGACTCGACATTTAGCAAATCGCTCAGCCCGTATCAGTCGAATTAGACTAGAGTCACTGGATTCATGGGACAGAATATTCCCACTAAACTCGTCATAGCCATCTACAATAATGACACACCTGTCTTCATTTGCCTCAATCAGAAACTCGATATCTTCTGGTTTGACATGTGGCAACTTTGCGAGAAGTTGTGATTTTATGGCTTCTCCGAGGGACATATTTTTGTCACAATTCCGAAACTTCAGAGCGAACACAAGAGTTACGTCAAGAAGAGGGGAATCGGGAATCCCCTTAGCCCAATCATGACAAAGTTTGTCACACGCCGTGGTTTTTCCCAGACCTGCTCGTCCAACAAGGAGCATACGGGATGGACATATGCCGTTGACCACTGTTTTGAAAATACCATTAATCGACTCCTCTACTGGTATCTTCACATGTTTTAGTCCTCGTGGTCCTTTGTCTGTTTTGAGAAGATTAATTCTAGTGTGCAAGTCTGCGAAGTCAGCACAAGCGCCCTTGTCCCACGGTTTCAGCTGAAGCTTCTTCTTGTTGTACTGCTCCACGAGGATTTCCCTACAGCTTTCAACGGTGAGTGTCGGCTTGGGTCGCATTGCTGGTGTTGGTGCATCATCTGGAAATATAAGACACCGTGATAAAAAACAATGTGACCAATTACATACACTCAGGTGTTTTCTAAAATATTGTAAAATTGTAAAATCGACGGAAATAACTTTTCACAGATATCTACTACTGTACAGGTGACACTACAGAGCAGTTCAGTTTTGAAACTATTCTTTATTTTAATTCTTGAACAGAAACACAATACCATAGTTCATTTAGTAATAAATAAGAAACAATAAGACCAAAGTAAAAGCGAAATATTTCGTTGACCAGGTAAAAAGGACAAAGGAAGTGAAATTTAGTTTTCAATTATAAAAATGTCATGATTTATCAGTACAAATGTCTACCTCTATACATAATTAGCATGCATTGCAATACATTTGTAAGTAAGTTGATATTTCGAAAATATGAAATATCCATAGGATCAGTGGCGTAGCTATAGGGGGGCGGGGGGCACGTGCCCCCCCCCCCCCCCCCCCAAATAATTTGGAAAAAACACTAGAAAACATAAGGGGACATTCAAAAATACATATATATACATAATAAGGTAAATAATTTTGCGTGCTCCCCCCAAAATAAAAAATCAGTCCGACCACGCTACGCCACTGCATAGAATGATCTTCACTTCACTCTGATCGTTTCACGACAGAGATCTGCGGGAGGCCATAAGTCCCCCCCCCCCCCCCCCCCTCCTCCCCCTTCCCAGTTGTATAGAAAGACATCAACTTGTCCAATCGTAAGGTTGAACATTAGATGCTGTATTTTAGATAATATTTTAGGTTATATCGTGCTATTAGAAGACATCATCAATAATCAATACATACCTGTCAGGACTGTTGAGGTTGTCGGTAACCGCGTCTCAGCGATGGTTCCAAGACCGACCTTCCCCAGCGCCTCTGCCAGGATCCGGACCTGGTCTCTCTTAGGCGTTTTGTTTCTCCAGTCGAATAGCATGTTTGTCGTCCCTTCCGCAGTGACTCTGGCTCCGCCTATATTTGTCGCTATGTGCATGTCTACTTCAGATTTGCGAAAGTCAAGCCTTAAACCTAGAGCGAGAACATTTCGGTTGGTACCCCCGATGTCGGTTGCAATGTCCATAAGAGAGATATCAGAGAGTTCCGCCATTCTGTATCAGTAGGCTACTGTTAATCGAGGGAAATAGAAAGGGGGAAAATAAAAGAGAAATACACTTTTTATATGATTACATGTACTTTAACAATATTCTCGTTTAAGAACGATGACAGTTTAATGTATAATGAGGTAGATAAATTGACCTTGTTGATCATGGATGACAAGTTAAAGGGACATATTCCCATCATACATTTCCCTTTGATTATGTTCTCTACACATTAAAACAGAATTTCATGCAAATGCGACCAACATTGGCCCTTTATGCAAGGGATGAGTATCATTCAAAGTCACACGCTGTACAGGATAATCCCATTCATCGCGTACATCATGGAGGCTGACATTGATGTTTATAAAACTCGGATCGTTTTGCCTTGTGCTTTTGCTTTTGTTCACACACCGTGCGAGCTGCGAGAGCTAACAATAGAGGCCGAGCTTGTTTGTTCGGGTTTGACGTAGCATTTCAGCGGGAACAATTCAAAATCCGGGTTTCAATGAAATATAGCGGCAGTCGGTCTCCACGCTATACGCGATGAATGGGATTGGCCCATACAGCGAGTGACTTTGAATGATGCTCCTCCTTTGTTCAGAGGACAAACATTGGACATATTAGCATGACATTATGTTTCAATTTGTAGAGAACTTAATCAAAGGTGATTATATGATTCCCTTTAAATATGTCATGTATGTTTAGAGAGTACAGTTTTGTTAAAGTACCTACGCGAAGAATATTACAATGTTGGAACTTATCAATAATAAGAGAACTATGGGCTTAAATATTAATATTATATAAGGTATAGGTCCCATGTACTTCAGAGATCCAACTGAACGAGCAATTAGAAAACACAACTCAGGATCGATATATACTAAATGCTCTTCGGACCAAAAATACAGGGTCGTTCTAATGACGTAACAAGTGGTGCAGATCAAGTGTGAGCAGACGATGTCTCATTGCAAATGTACATGGCAGAAGTGCACTCATTTTGTCCTTTTTTATGTTTATCGTTACGATGAGTACACATTATTTTGTTTCATGATATTTTTAAGAAAATGTTACGCAGACCGTGGACATATCATTGATTCCCGTAAAAACAGCTATGGAAGGGTTACAAATTTCAATGAAAACTGTCTCATTTTACGTTCATGGCAACCTAGAGCTTGCAGCCTACAAGAATTGCATACAAACACCGACGTAGCAACATAATATAAGCTATTTTAATAGACATTCAACAAAAGTTTGTTTAGAGTTCGGCATGCCTGTGAAGAAAATACAATGGGACGGTCCCCATTCAGTAACTTATTACTGTTAGTGGGGTTGATACGTGTTAAATACCCGGAGAATCGTTCAGTTAGTCATACAAGCACCAAAATTGGCATATAAACTGGGCTCTAAAAGAAACTTATCACTTTTTCAGATCGACGCTCACTAAAATCCATAGCATTAATTTGAATCATATTTAGACACAGATAAGCTTCCATTCTCCTTATGAAGCATATCTGAAAAATAAAAAATTTGCTTTCGCCAAAGAAGAGAAAAATGCGACGGAATCACTACCGGTCACTTTTCAAAAATCACAGAAACTGCTCGCTGTGAATCTCCACGAAAGGCAGTCTATTCAGAACTTTCAATAGCTATTCATTCAACTTCAAAGCGGGTTATGTAACCACTAGACTGACTATTGTCCGTACCGAGCTCTGTGCCCGGAAAGCGAGCAGTTTCTGTGATTTTTGAAAAATTACCTTTTGCAATTTCACCTTATCGTATTCTTTGTTGACTAAAGCAAACATGATTTTTTTTAGATGAGCTTGCTAAGGAATAGTATAGCTTATCTATGCCCAATTATGATTAATTTTTATGTTTTGGATTTTAATGTGTGTCGCTCTGAAGAAGTCATAAGATTCTTTTTGAACCCAGTTTACATTACCTTTGGTTCACTCTTTCAGAAAAAAAATTCGGTCACGCAAAATTCCAACATGGCGGCCATTTTCCAAGAAGGGGGGGGGGGGGGGGGGTGGAGTACTTTATTTACCCCCAAAAAAACCGGGACCGAGACCATGTTTTGTTTAATACAATTTAATAACATTGTTGCCAGGGGCGTCGATCACAGGGGGGGGGGGGGGGGGGGGATGGGTGAATATGCCCCCCCCCCCCCCCCCCAATATTTCAGGTGGGGGGATGGCCTGTATTATCATCCCCCCAATATTTGGGGTTCAAAAGTATATAATAACATTAAAATTAAGGAGCATTGGCCCCTCTCATGAATGGAATTTATGACTATAGTCTTCTTTAAACCACTTTTTGATAATGCTAAACTGCCCAAATCCAAAATCTTCCGAGGCTGCGCCCCTGGAACATACTACCAGCCCTGTACTCATTAAATAGTTTTATTCAGGACTTCTCTCTTGGCAAACTTTCAGGCGATCCTGACCCACTAAGCTTTCCAATGTGGGTATCCCTTGACGTATTCTATTCAGAGTTCCATCAGGATGATTGCAATCGACAGTATGCTCCCCGGGGAGTTGAGAAAGTACGCAATATCATTGTGTTGGTTTGAAATGTACCTGATGACCATGGGTAATAATAATTTAGTTATTTTAAGCGCAGTAGAGTATATATTTATAGTAGCTGCGCTATATAAATGTTCATATTATTATTATTATTATTTATCTATCCGGCTAAAATTCATCCACACTTGGACAGTGCCCTCACCATAACAGGATGCTTGCAATGTGCACTTAATAATCTTCCTTTTTTTTGTTGGTATATAAAGTGCAAATGTGAACAATAGCCCACCAGAGTTTGAAAGAAGCTCCGGAGAGCCAATCAATGGTTCACTGCAACTAAAATACCAAAGAAATACTTATCTAATTAAACACATTTTAAAAAGGAACACATTTTGGGGTAAACGGGACCCCTAAAAAAAATTATTTCAAATTAGAAAGGAGGTAAACATGCACGTGGCTTTTGAAGGCTTGGAGACCAGTAATCGAGTTCATGATCATGATTGTAAGAGCACCGGTCATCTTCTCTGGGGGAGTCGACAGCTTGGTTGCTTCGCTCCCTCGCAATGCCCCCCCCCCCCCCCCATGTTATAGAACCCTTTTCCCCCCTTCTTGAAAATGTTCCTTCTACATCAAGCGCATCACTTAAAGATACATCTAACCATACAATGTACCAGAAACAACAGTTCCACTAGGAGATACACATGGGATCAACAGCGTATGTTTTAGTGTGTCCACGGGCGTAAATAATTCCGGGGGATAGGGGATATATCCCCACATTTTTTATGCGGGGGTGGCCTGTACAAGTACAAACAATTCCCGCTTTTTACGAAGGTAAATCATTTTAAAATCTTACAAAATGCATCAAAAATGATAAGGACAATAATGACCCTACTTCTAACGTGATATTTTAAACACGAATTTAAAAACTTTCTCCACGTGTGAGGAGGGTAAATCCCCTCCCGCTCCGTCCTCAAATATTAGTATATATAGGCATGCACGTACGATGTGAGCGTATTTGAGTTTCTTGTGTGTATAGGTTCGATTGTGTTTGTATACTTTATAGCGGCCTAATCATGAGGAAGATGGTTTAAATTGATCCGTGTAAAGTGTCAGATATTGCACAAAATGTAATTTGAGACTTCAATCCTACATCTAGAAGATTTGTGAAAGTTTGAAAGAAAATGTTCACTTTTTACCTAGTGAAAAAAACAAATATTGAGTTCATATTTTATCACCGAATACTGATGGCCTGCCGTAGATTTGTTGCAGTAATCGTCCGTTTGACGAATTCCGCACACGTGTATACTACAGACGGTACAGAATTTTTGCGCGCTCAGCCCAACGACCCGTCGCGACGGGTCGTTGTCGTCGTGCTGCCGAAGGTTTCGGCTACTCCGCAGGCCAGATTACGTTATCGCGTGGCGCGCCACCGGCCGCGACCGGGCATGTTCAACTACGACAGTTGTACGTTTATCCAAAAGCGTTAGCTAACGCTTTTGAAATAATGATTTTCAATAACAATTATCTTCATACTGAAGGGACATTTGAAAATATCTAACCTTATTTTAATCTTCTCTTGCTATAAGCTAAACAATACGGCAGAAGAGATCTGAGAAAGCTCCAAGTAATTTTCTTGGAGTTAGACACTTTACATTGATGTCTTTAAGTCATGATTTATTTAATTTATTATTATCAAATTTTCTCCAAGGTATGCACCAGATTGCATTATTTTGAGTGAAAACTACCGTGGGAGCGGGGACATCCCCCTCCCCCTCAGGCGCTTCGCTCCCTCGCAGTTGTGCCCTTGCCCTCCCAATCCGGTGACCCTGGCTACGCCACTGGGGAAGGGACATAACGGACTTTTCGCAAACCTGAGGACGACGAGTAGTGGGGTGGTTAAAGGGAGAGATCCACTTTTGCAAGCCAAAATTCAAAAGTTGCGAGGTTATTGTCTTATATGAAAGGAAATGTCATTTAATAGCATGCCTGAAAAAATTAGGTCTTGAAATCTCTTTTTCGTGGAGTTATAGACCTAAAACTGAATAAACTGAGGGACGTCGGTTAATTAGGTACATACGTATTTTCGGCCGGTGAGTAAGTTTGTACATAGATTTCACGGAGTGCCAGATCGGTATGCATGACCCCTACGTGACCCGCGCTAGCTACGTGACTCGCGCATAAGTACTAATGTGTGAGCGTTTACAAAGCAAAATACCCAAACATCGCTTAAACTGACTACATGTAATTATATATTCTTTCTTTTTGAGATCTCTTTCCGTGACATACGTTAACAAATGTCGGCTTCACAATACCTTTACGAGAATTAGTACTATATTGTTGTAATATTATGCTAAATCAGTTGAAAACCTTTATTGACCGATATATAGTTTAAATGGAGGGACGCATTCGTTTTTCATTCGTAGAATCCAAATTAGAGGGCTGTTCGCTCTGATTTTTTTTTTTGCGTGTTACATTGATCCCCATCCGTCAACTGAAAGCTGTTCAGACGTTTTGTAAAAGTGGACCTGTCCTTTAAGGGGTCCATGACTGCATTTTGGGGTACGATTGTTTTACTTGGCATACATACTCCTTGGATCAAAAGAAGAACATTCGTCAAAAGAGACACTCTGTATCTATGCAAATTAGGCCTAATTTCCATAATTGATTCAGAGTGTCTCTTTGGATAAACAATTGTACCCCAAACTGCAGTGAACACCCATATTTGTGGCCCCTACTAGAAGAAATGACGTCAGTTAGTCGAGAAATTACGTCACTTACGTTCTCTCTCGTCGTCTGGCAAATCTGAGCACTAGTTCATGCCCGATTTCAGGTTCGTCGGAAAATCCAGTGCACCGTCTTCAGAATTACGTAATCAGAGAAGTATCAACATGTATATATGTGTGTGTGTGTGTTTTATACGTGTGTATGTGTACATGTGTGGTGGATTATGTAACTGGTGTATGCGTGTGTGTTTGAATGTGTGCGTGTGTGGCTTTGTGTACGTGTGTGCGCATTTGTGCGTGTGTGTGTGTTTGTGAGTGTATATGTGTTTGTTTGTGTTTGTTGGAATGCGAGTGCATGCGTGCGTGTGTGTATATGCGTATGTGTATACGGGTATGGGTTTTTGTTTGAGTGTGTGTGTGTGGATGTGCGTGTGTGGTTGTTTGTGTGCATTTGTGAGTGTGCATTCATGTGTTTGTGTTTGTGTGGGTGTGTGTTGTGTACAATCTGTATGCGTATGTGTGGGAGTTTTATTAATGTTGTGTTTGTGTGTATACGCGTGTGTAATGGTTTGTGTTTGTGTGTGCGCATGTGTGGGGTGTTTGTGTGCATTTGTGTTTGTTTGAGTGCGAGTGCGTGCGTGCGTGCGGGAGTGGATGTTTATGCGTGTGAGTATGCGTATGTGTAAGTGTGTGTGTGTGTTTGTGTGATTGAATGCGTGTATGTGTGTGTGTGTCTGTGTTGAAGTTTGAGTATTTAAGTGTTCGGTGCGCATGTGTATGTGTGTATGTGAGTGTTTGACATGAGTGTTGACTAAAAGCGAAGATGGTTGAAAGGCAGCGAACAGGTAGTTGACTAGATCCAATAGACCGCTTCTGTGATGTATGCAAATAATATGCGTATAACGTACATACTCCTCGTTGACAAGATTAAGCTTAACAATAGTATCTAGGTCCGGCAAGCTAAGTATGCCGGAGCTTGACGGACCTAGTTACTATTGTTAAGCTTGTCAACGGGGAGTATTACGTCATACGCATATTATTTGCTTATACAGGGTGGCCCAGAAATAACGGAACGGGGTACTTTCCATTATAAAGAAACATACAGACTAGGTTCACTGGATAGATAATCTTTTAAAAATAAATTTTATATCAACAACAGTAATTTGGTCAAGTAATTTTTTGTTTGATATCTATCCAGTGAACCTATTATGTACGTTTCTTCACAATGGCAAATACCCCGTTCCGTTATTTCTGGGTCACCCTGAAACGGTCGTTTCAGAATGGGAAACTCGTTCTCGTCCACACTAGCGAAAAGTCCCTATAAACAGACAGTGTCCCAAACGAGATCGAAGTCTACTATAACCTTATTACGGTTTGATGCTGAACCCAATCAAAAGTGTCAAGTCTTTTTTCAAACATCGTCAAGATTAAATTTCAATAAAAAGAAACAATCCCGTAAATATTTATCTACCTGTACATCTATATTTATCTTATTGATATGAAATAATATGGAGCAGTGTAAGCTTGGAAATCAGCCAACTATTCCTATAACAAACAAAGAGATTGCAACTCACGAACGATTTTAATAATCTTGTTCTTGCAAAATGACGCATATAATTATGGTAAGATTATACAAATATCAGCGATTATACGCGGGAATTCCGCGGCCAATCACACAGATGACTTGCGTCGTATCAATTTTGTCCCCACTCCCAAGCAACTTATGGGCATCTCGAAAACAACACTTACAATAATTGCCCTCGTCACATATTTTTGTGGCAAGCATTTGGTAGCATGGTCAGAAGTCACACGGGTCGTCGTTAAGTAGTTTATAATGTATATTTGGTAATCTCCTGATTTTGTCTCGTTCAATTTTAAATCGACTTGAAATATACTTACCAATTACAGACAATACAGTTTCAGCAGCGTTATGCATTACAACCAAACTCAACATATATGTGATCTGTTCACCTATACCAACTTTATTATTACGATTTACAATCACAAGTGACGATTATGTAATTAATACAAACAATCATGATGCTGTATCTCTTTGATGAGATGTATTAAACGCATCTAAAGCACTATTTTCGGCAGAAATGTGTTATTATTTAATCTTAACCTAACATATATGCCTGAATGAACATGAGTTATCCCGTTCTTCTTATTTGCTGTATTGGTATCTAGTTATGAAATGTATGTATCATCATGGTCATAATCGAACGTGAACGGGGAGCGTGAACGTGAACGTGAAAGTTTTCACTCAGTTCAATTCAAGTCGAGTATACAAACAATACATACTTTACATAGACTCGCAATTTCTTAGTGAATATTGTATCACTGTATATACGATATGTAGGTCGGCAGCACCACAACCTCGCCACCAAACTCGACATCGGTGTGAGAGGGGCCTAATTGTGAACAGAGACATCGTTCGATAGCGGGTCGCACGATGGATAAATAGGCGGGTTCACAAACAAGACCGAAGTCCGCTATAACCTGACAAATGCTGGACCCAATCAAAACTATTGCAAACATCGTCAAGTTTAAATGTTAAAAAGGGAGAAGAAGAAATGATATACGCGGGAATCCCGTGGCCCGTTACACAGATTGTCTCGTTTATTGTGTCCCTAGTTTACTTATGGGCGTCTCGTAAAAAAACAGTTGGTTTGATATCTACAACTTGCCCCCGTCACAGCTATTTGGGGCAAGCACTTGGTAATGCAGTATAATTTTATGATTTATATGGGTCGAAGTAAAGTAATTCATAACGAATATTTGGTGATGTATTTTAAACGTGTTATGATTTAATATTCACATAATATGTATGGCTGAAAGAACATAATCCTAGTCATCACATTGTTCTTCATCATGGTCATAATTATTTGTATGCGAAGGGTAACAGTTTCACTCGGTTCAATATGTATTCGAGAAAAATATAGACCCAATACATGCTTGTCATTAACTATTAAACTAGCGATGCATCAACTTGTATATCTGGTGCAAGTCGACAGCTCCATCAAACTCGACATTTTGTGAGAGGGATCTGATTGTGATAGGACGTATTTCGATAGCGCATCGCACGAGGGAGAAACAGGCGGGTTCCCAACGAGACCGAAGTGCACTATTATACAAATAGTGCAGGGTTTGGAGTTGAATATACCAGAATAAGCCAGTTCGTAGTTACAATCTGCGCATGCGCGTATTTACTTCCGGGTATTAGGATATTCCATCGATCGTGAGAATCAAAGGAGCCACACGTGCAATAGAATGCGAATTATTTGTTTACGTTTTTTAAAATCTGGATCAGGATCAAAATAAGCCCATCGTTTTTGTATTCACCACATCAAAGGTTAATAACATGTTAATAACATGATATTGGAGGGCGAACATATAATTTCGCCCCCCAATAATTCCGAAAATGAGGAAGAAAAAAATCGCGTGATATAATGCCAAAGAGGGGAAAGACACATTTATCAATAATTAATCTTCAAAATAGCCGTTTTTTAGTTTGAAAAGGACTGTAAATCTCTTTTTTGCCGCGCGCATACAGTTTCTCATATTGCAAGTTTCATTTTGGTTGCGGGAACTGACCTTTCGAAATGTGTTGGGCAGTGTAATTTCTCAAACGCACACCTCAAACGAAGTTTATTAAACCCTTATCTATAGATAGCACACCGTCACAGAAAATAAAATAATCTGAAATATATCTTTCAGTCAATTCGGTCCATATGCGCTGAACGCAAATAAAATTGGAATATCATGTCCCCCCACATTTGAAAGTGGAGGAGATTGTCCCCCTCCCTTTGTCATTATGTATGTTTGGTTCCATACTTATATACTTCATATTACGTGAAATGTCTGTCTCAGGTGTGCACCAAATCGCACGATTTCACGCCCAAAAATACAAAAGCTCCCTACTGTGGGAGGGGGACACCCCCTCCCACACCCACCCCCGCTCGGTCGCTTCGCTTCCTCGCAATGTCTCCCCTCCACTTTTCAGAAGTTGTTGACGCCCTTGCTTAGTTTCATGGGAGCCCAATGCCCTAGACTATATCGATGGCTCTATAGTATACAGGATCACGTGGATCCATCTCATGCAAGGCTCAATCTTTTCCTCGCTATGCCCTTTAAAATACGTTACGAGTATAGGTTCACTATTTTATACAATTTTAACACCCATGATAGGAGTTGCAAATGTCTGAAATCTAAAAGCTTCCGGGGGCTCCGCCCCACTTTTGAGAAGTTGTTGACGCCCTTGCTTAGTTTCATGGGAGCCCAATGCCCTAGACTATATCGATGGCTCTATAGTATACAGGATCACGTGGATCCATCTCATGCAATTTTAACACCCATGATAGGAGTTGCAAATGTCTGAAATCTAAAAGCTTCCGGGGGCTCCGCCCCACTTTTGAGAAGTTGTTGACGCCCTTGCTTAGTTTCATGGGAGCCCAATGCCCTAGACTATATCGATGGCTCTATAGTATACAGGATCACGTGGATCCATCTCATGCAAGGCTCAATCTTTTCCTCGCTATGCCCTTTAAAAATACGTTACGAGTATAGGTTCACTATTTTATACAATTTTAACACCCATGATAGGAGTTGCAAATGTCTGAAATCTAAAAGCTTCCGGGGGCTCCGCCCCCTGGACCCCCATTATTGTCCCCAAATGTAGGTGCCCCCCAAAGTCAGGTCTTCGAGCCATCAAGACACTTTCAATGAGCGCATAATAAAACTTCCGGGCATGCCAATGTGGGGCTTTTAGCTCTCTCAGTGGTCACTCTGGACAAATTTTCAAATTTCGCCCCCCCCCCCCCCCAATCGCAAAAACGGATCGACGCCCCTGCCAGCCATCGTTGGCCCTGCCTACTTTGTACAAGCGCCAGCGCGTATTACATATAATTGCGCGCTCTGCGCATTGTTCCCATTCAAGAACAAGCGCACAAGCGCACATTACGCACTCCAAGGCCATCCCCTGCGTAGCTCGTTTGGCTCTCTATAGGACATTTGTACACACGTACATAGCGCCATGCACTATAACTATGCACTATAACTATACCATACACTATTATACAAATAGTGCAGGGTTTGGAGTTGAATATACCAGAATAGACACCGATACATTTTGAATGTCTCGAGTGCATTTATATTGCATCGAGGCCGCAGGCCGAGTGCAATATGTTTGCACGAGTGAAATTGAAAATGTAGAGGTGTGTATTGTGGAATATTTAACGACAAGAAGCATGTACTATTTGTTATATAAGATGATTATTTTGAGGAACTGATTTTGTTATCATGTTAATAAACCCACATTGACCTTGCTCAAATGGTGAGTGTTCTCTCCAGCCATTGTCGGCCCTGCGTACTTTGTACAAGCGCCAGCGCGTATTAAAAATAGTTGCGCGCTCTGCGCTTTTTTCCCATTCAAGAACAAGCGTACAAGCGCACATTACGCACACCAAGGCCATCCCCTGCGCAGCTCGTTTGGCTCTCTACGGGACATTTGTACACACAGCGCCATGTACTATAACTATGCGCTATAACTATACCATACACTATACTGGATTTAGCATCGGTAATCGACCAATAGGAATGCTCAATTTCGCTTTATTATGACGTCATCATCTTATATTAAGCAAATAGCCATCGACTGGGAGGGTGATGGCAAAACTATACGTACCGAGGTGATCTGCGAAGGTACTGTCATGCCGAGGCGAATCCGAGGCATGATATTTACATTCGCAGATCACCGAGGCAACGTATAGTTTTGCATCCATCACCCGAGTAAGGAGATTTGGTTATTTGCTTTATATTCCTCATATTATTTTGATCACAAACGACCTATAACTAATACAAAGTGCTCAATAGTTTGGGATATTAGGCAATTGATTAAGCATTTTATGTTAATTTTGTCAATTCTGCACTTGAACAAGATTCATGATTAAAAGGCTAAGGTGCTTTATACCAGGGGGGTGTCACTCCTGCCAGAGTGCAGCGATTTTTGCTCACCGGAAGAGCCCACAACTGGTTGCATTATGGGCTACTTGGGAACTACAGTTAACCAATCACAGAGTAGTTCAAACGCGTCGTCACGGGATCGAGGTCAATAAAACAAGTTCATATGCATACGTCACAATGGCTCCCATTGTTCTCATAAGCGTGATGAAATCTAGGACAGTGCGCAGGAAAATAGGCGCGATAGTCTACGCACTGCATAGCATGATGATTGGTCCAGTATTTCTAGGTCACTACGCGATGACGTAGAGAAGTGGGCTACGGGAGCTTCAAAAATCGGTTCACTCCGCCATGTTGCCCATGTACAAAGTCTATGGGACACGTGACTTGCGCGCGTTAAGTGAGCCTTCTAGTTATAAACCGGTTGGTTTGTTTATTCATACTTCTATGGCTTTATACCATTGTCTATTAAGCGTAGCCGCGCGTAAACTTTGCGCACCAGCGCGCTACCTTTCTGCGCACTAACGCGCGTACGCGTACTTGCGCGCCGACAAGCGTTCGCATTGGCTGCCGCTGCGTTCTGGGTTGTCATGGGAACGAAACAACTCGGTTGTAAATGTTCGCTGATTCCTAATTTAAAGGTTGTTAACAACGTGCCCTATGAGATCACATGCGTAACAGCAAATTACTATGACATTCTTGGCAGGTCCAAAAAGTTCGTTGCCCTCGACAAAAAAATTACTGTACAAAAGTACTATATGAGGTTGGGATTTGATGGGAGAAATTATACTTGGACACGTGACGGCATATGAAAGGTTTTGAAAGGTTTATTTTATTCATGCAAACTCGTAGCCATACGGCTAAATTGAGTAGCATTTACAGTGTAAAAATACATAATACATCAAACAACATTATACTAAAATTATAAAGTTGAAAGTAAAATACATACTATGTCAACAAGGAACAACATTAATCAGACATAATAATAATTTTGTAGACATTACAATAATAAAACAATTCTTGTATTCAAACTACCATCAGACTTTCATTAAATAAAGTATATCCTAAATAATTGTCACTATCTAAATTGCGCAAAGAAAACTAATACAAAATAATGTACATAATAATAATAATAATGGTGGCTACTTATATAGCGCACGTTCCGTCTTTCGTATATGAATATTAAGTAATTATAGCACGTTATGTCTTATCAAATTAATGGGTTGTAATAATAAATTAAAAGCAAGTAATATTACAGACCGCTTTATAATAGACATGTATTTATGATATAAAAAAAAAAAAACTTTAATAAAAAAACTTTAATATATTTGTATACATGCAATAATATATCTCAAACAAATAAATGCGTTTACTTGTATCAAAGTGTGTGTGAGTAGTACAAATATAAACTAGGTATCCAATCAAATAAAAAAAAATTATATATATGTATATACATATTATAAGCAATATGCCTAATGGGCAAGTAAAAATTCAAATGGCGGTATTGCAACTATATTACATTTATTTTTAGAAAGCCGCATCCAATTCTTTCAATTATTTATAAAAAGTATCCAATTTTAACTTCATTCAGGGATTATTGCAGAGAGAAAGGGTTGCACAATTATATATACATAATATAAGCAATATGCCTAATGGTCAAGTACAAATTCAAATGGCGGTATTGCAACTATATTACATATATATTTAGAAAGCCGCATTCAATTGTTTTAATTATTTATAAAAGTATCCAATTATAAAATCATTCAAGGATTATTGCAAAGAGAAATAGTTGCACATACTACATTAAATAAAGTATATCGTGAAAAATCTCATGATTAAAATTACGCAGAGAAAAGTAATACAAAATAATGTATACTATGAATAATAAATAATTAAAGCACATTCCATGTCGTATCAAATTGATGAGTTGTAATCATAAATGCTACTAAGTAAGAAACCCCTACAAAAAGAACACCGTGTCACGTTTAACATCCATTCTTGTTTAACAGACTAGCACAAAATGGGATGGGACTGTTTTTGTATCTGTTCGTTTTGGATTTAGGTTCGAAACACACTCGGTAGTTTCTTAGGTTTCTGGTTTGTACTACAGGTGTGAACCAGTCTCTCGTGTTCGACTTGAAAGCATTGCGGGCAAAGGACAGACACAGCTGTTCCCGGCGGCTAGAGAGAGCTTGCAAGTTAGTGGTTGAGAGAGCGTTCTCGTATGAACAATACCGGCTAGACAAAATAATCCTCAAGCTCTCTTTTGGATGTTTTCGATGTCATTGTTTTGTGATTGGGTGAGAGAACTGTGCCACACAGGGCACGCATACTCCAAAACAGGTCGAATAAACCCTGTGAACACAGTAACTAGATCTTCTGTTGGACAAGAGAATGCTTTCAATGTTCGCAACATGAAAAGTCGACTGCTCGCGCGAGAGACAATGTTTTCTACATGTGAGCCCCATTTCAAATTGTCCAGGGCCCCGTTGCAGAAAGAGATACAATCGATTGTAAGTTGCAAGTAATCGTAAGTCAAATCACGTGTTCTAGATGCGCAAATCTCATTGGTTAAAATGCGTACATTTTCTGACTTACGATCAGTCGTGACTTACAATCGATTGTATCTCTTTCTGCAACGGGGCCCTGAACTATTACACCAAGAATCTTTGTTTCAATCACTTGCTCTAGATTTTCATCGCTAAGACGGATTTCCGCTAGTGGGACAATGGCTCTATTGAAACTTGGAAGATGACGCACTTTTTGGCGTTAAGTTTTCTCTACACCAGTTCTCGAGAGACAAAAGAGCGTGACGTAATTGGTCTGCTCCTGACTGATCACGTGGCTGGTGCGAGATTGCGATGGACATATCATCGACGTACTTCCAGTGCGTCGTCGGGTGATCACGCATAACGTCATCGATTAAGGCAAGGAAGAGTATGGGCCCCAAACGAGTGCCTTGCGGTACCCCGGCCTCGACTGGTTGCCATGACGATCGCGTGCCCTTGAAACGAACGCTGTACTGGCGATCCGTCAGAAAATTACACAGCCAGGGACCAATCGACGGGCGCGCGCCGAGCTCGATGATTTTCCTGATTGCGGCAGTGTGACTCACTCTATCGAAAGCTTTGCTGAAATCGGTGCAAATTACGGTAGAGACGTTGTTCGGGCGTTCTGCGTTTTTGGCGAGAAAATTTACTAGGTCGACTAAACAATGGGTAGTTGACTGACCTGGTAGGCTGCCAAGCCTGCCATATTGTTTAGGGTCGAGGTGGGACTTGATGTCTGAAAGAAGTTGTCTTGCAATAAACAGTTCTGCGACTTTGCAAAATGGTCCGTTAGTGATATGGGGCGCAGTTTATCAAGTGTAACCGGTGGAGATTCTTTCGGGATTGGGACTAGAATGGCCTTTTTCCACTGGTCAGGGACAGTGCCCGATTTGTACGACAGGTTAAGGATGTGGCACAAACGGGTAGCTATTTCCAAGACGAATACGCGAATTAATCGAGCTGGTATCCCGTCCGGTCCGCAAGATTTGCCAGGCTTGGTTTTCTTCAGCTCTCTGAAAACTTCCCACGGATATATGGTTTGTGGTGCTTCTGAGGAGGGTAGGTAGGCTGGCAGGTCGTGCAGGTTGAGAGGAGGAATATCATTGTTGACGGAGGAGAAGAAAGTCTTTATTTCTTCAGCCTTTTCTGCATCAGTTCTGTCGGGGGATTCATCATCACGCGAGTCATCGATGATGTCCGGTTGTGCGTTTCTTTTACCGTTCATCATTTTCAGATGTTTGTACCAGTTGGACGGGTTTTCAAGTTTTAGTTTTTGGACTCTTTCTCTGTAGAACCTCTCTTTCAAGGTTCTGGGAGTGGTGTACATCCTTCCAAAGTTAGTCAGAATCTTATCGAGCACTGCTTCCTCTCGGGTCGGTAAGTTGACAACCTGACGCATATCATTACCGGAACTAAGTTGGCGAATGTCCAGTCGGTTGAACTCGCCAAGAACAATAAATCCGGCCTGAGGATGTTTAGTTTTGATAGCGTCCATGCATTGCAGGAGGTATTGGATAAGTTACTCACCGTGTTCGTCATTAGGCGGTGAGTAGACCGCTGCCACGAAGATACAGCTTACACATTGTTACAGAGCGTGGAAGACGATTGGGCCTCAGCTTGACACACGTTACTTCAAACTGATTCGAAGCGGGTAGAGCACCGACGGGTTTTGGGTTGAAATTGGACTTCGCATATATCGCTACTCCACCACCCCTGCGATGAGCCCGCGATTTTCGACGAATCACATGGCTAGAACATTCTCATGAGGGATATAAAACCTGATAACGGTGGGATGCTGAACCGAATCAACAGTGTCAGGACTACTGTACTGCAAACATTGTAAAGTTGAAATGTCATTAGAAAACAATTTAAACATCTATATTTACCTATAAATCTAAATTCATCTTATTGACATGAAATAGTATTAAGTAGAGTAAGCTTGGATATAACACAATTATTCAACATTTTAAAAGATTGCGACTCACGAACGATGTTAAAACGTTACCTATTCCTGCAAAAAGACGCTTGTAATTTAACGCATATGTCACATTGGCTGCGGTAAAACAATCGTGTTATTGTCTCATTTTTAATGCAACATCTGTTGGCTGAATGAATTGAAACCTAGACATCAAATTATGTGTTGTATTATGTAATGTATTGTATGTAACTGTATAATTATACCGTCATGGTCATAATTATTTCTGTACGAGGGTTAGCAATTTCACTCGGTTCATTTTGAATGGAATATAGACCCTATATACATGTTTGTCGTAAAAGTATCCAATTATAAAATCATTCAAGGATTATTGCAAAGAGAAATAGTTGCACATACTACATTAAATAAAGTATATCGTGAAAAATCTCATGATTAAAATTACGCAGAGAAAAGTAATACAAAATAATGTATACTATGAATAATAAATAATTAAAGCACATTCCATGTCGTATCAAATTGATGAGTTGTAATCATAAATGCTACTAAGTAAGAAACCCCTACAAAAAGAACACCGTGTCACGTTTAACATCCATTCTTGTTTAAAAGACTAGCACAAAATGGGATGGGACTGTTTTTGTATCTGTTCGTTTTGGATTTAGGTTCGAAACACACTCGGTAGTTTCTTAGGTTTCTGGTTTGTACTACAGGTGTGAACCAGTCTCTCGTGTTCGACTTGAAAGCATTGCGGGCAAAGGACAGACACAGCTGTTCCCGGCGGCTAGAGAGAGCTTGCAAGTTAGTGGTTGAGAGAGCGTTCTCGTATGAACAATACCGGCTAGACAAAATAATCCTCAAGCTCTCTTTTGGATGTTTTCGATGTCATTGTTTTGTGATTGGGTGAGAGAACTGTGCCACACAGGGCACGCATACTCCAAAACAGGTCGAATAAACCCTGTGAACACAGTAACTAGATCTTCTGTTGGACAAGAGAATGCTTTCAATGTTCGCAACATGAAAAGTCGACTGCTCGCGCGAGAGACAATGTTTTCTACATGTGAGCCCCATTTCAAATTGTCCAGGGCCCCGTTGCAGAAAGAGATACAATCGATTGTAAGTTGCAATTAATCGTAAGTCAAATCACGTGTTCTAGATGCGCAAATCTCATTGGTTAAAATGCGTACATTTTCTGACTTACGATCAGTCGTGACTTACAATCGATTGTATCTCTTTCTGCAACGGGGCCCTGAACTATTACACCAAGAATCTTTGTTTCAATCACTTGCTCTAGATTTTCATCGCTAAGACGGATTTCCGCTAGTGGGACAATGGCTCTATTGAAAGAAACTTGGAAGATGACGCACTTTTTGGCGTTAAGTTTTCTCTACACCAGTTCTCGAGAGACAAAAGAGTGTGACGTAATTGGTCTGCTCCTGACTGATCACGTGGCTGGTGCGAGATTGCGATGGACATATCATCGACGTACTTCCAGTGCGTCGTCGGGTGATCACGCATAACGTCATCGATTAAGGCAAGGAAGAGTATGGGCCCCAAACGAGTGCCTTGCGGTACCCCGGCCTCGACTGGTTGCCATGACGATCGCGTGCCCTTGAAACGAACGCTGTACTGGCGATCCGTCAGAAAATTACACAGCCAGGGACCAATCGACGGGCGCGCGCCGAGCTCGATGATTTTCCTGATTGCGGCAGTGTGACTCACTCTATCGAAAGCTTTGCTGAAATCGGTGCAAATTACGGTAGAGACGTTGTTCGGGCGTTCTGCGTTTTTGGCGAGAAAGTTTACTAGGTCGACTAAACAATGGGTAGTTGACTGACCTGGTAGGCTGCCAAGCCTGCCATATTGTTTAGGGTCGAGGTGGGACTTGATGTCTGAAAGAAGTTGTCTTGCAATAAACAGTTCTGCGACTTTGCAAAATGGTCCGTTAGTGATATGGGGCGCAGTTTATCAAGTGTAACCGGTGGAGATTCTTTCGGGATTGGGACTAGAATGGCCTTTTTCCACTGGTCAGGGACAGTGCCCGATTTGTACGACAGGTTAAGGATGTGGCACAAACGGGTAGCTATTTCCAAGACGAATACGCGAATTAGTCGAGCTGGTATCCCGTCCGGTCCGCAAGATTTGCCAGGCTTGGTTTTCTTCAGCTCTCTGAAAACTTCCCACGGATATATGGTTTGTGGTGCTTCTGAGGAGGGTAGGTAGGCTGGCAGGTCGTGCAGGTTGAGAGGAGGAATATCATTGTTGACGGAGGAGAAGAAAGTCTTTATTTCTTCAGCCTTTTCTGCATCAGTTCTGTCGGGGGATTCATCATCACGCGAGTAATCGATGATGTCCGGTTGTGCGTTTCTTTTACCGTTCATCATTTTCAGATGTTTGTACCAGTTGGACGGGTTTTCAAGTTTTAGTTTTTGGACTCTTTCTCTGTAGAACCTATCTTTCAAACATTGAATTTCTTTCTGAACTTTATTTCGGAGAGACTTCCAGATGTTCTTGTTGTTGCTATGAAATGCCCTTTCTTTTTTCGGAATGAGGGATTTCAGGTGTGGTGTGACCCAGGCTTTATCTCGCTCGTGCATTTCTATCACCTTGAGAGGGAAGTAGTTCTTCATCTGATCGGTTAGCTGGTCATAAAATGTGTCACAAGCATATTGAACATTGTCGTCTTCGAGAATCTCCAACCAATCATGCTGTGAGATCCACCGTCCAAAACTACGAAGATCAGAGTCTTTCATGGGGCGAATGACTCGTTTAACCGTTTCATTCTTTTGACTTTTGTTTCTTGCTTTGGGGACCCAGAGAACGAAGTTATGGTCTGAAGAACCGATGGGTGATAAGGTTCTGGGAGTGGTGTACATCCTTCCAAAGTTAGTCAGAATCTTATCGAGCACTGCTTCCTCTCGGGTCGGTAAGTTGACAACCTGACGCATATCATTACCGGAACTAAGTTGGCGAATGTCCAGTCGGTTGAACTCGCCAAGAACAATAAATCCGGCCTGAGGATGTTTAGTTTTGATAGCGTCCATGCATTGCAGGAGGTATTGGATAAGTTGCTCACCGTGTTCGTCATTAGGCGGTGAGTAGACCGCTGCCACGAAGATACAGCTTACTCATTGTTACAGAGCGTGGAAGACGATTGGGCCTCAGCTTGACCCACGTTACTTCAAACTGATTCGAAGCGGGTAGGGCACCGACGGGTTTTGGGTTGAAATTGGACTTCGCATATATCGCTACTCCACCACCTCTGCGATGAGCCCGCGATTTTCGACGAATCACATGGCTAGAACATTCTCATGAGGGATATAAAACCTGACAACGGTGGGATGCTGAACCGAATCAACAGTGTCAGGACTACTGTACTGCAAACATCGTAAAGTTGAAATGCCATTAGAAAACAATTTAAACATCTATATTTACCTATAAATCTAAATTCATCTTATTGACATGAAATAGTATTAAGTAGAGTAAGCTTGGATATAACACAATTATTCAACATTTTAAAAGATTGCGACTCACGAACGATGTTAAAACGTTACCTATTCCTGCAAAAAGACGCTTGTAATTTAACGCATATGTCACATTGGCTGCGGTAAAACAATCGTGTTATTGTCTCATTTTTAATGCAACATCTGTTGGCTGAATGAATTGAAACCTAGACATCAAATTATGTGTTGTATTATGTAATGTATTGTATGTAACTGTATAATTATACCGTCATGGTCATAATTATTTCTGTACGAGGGTTAGCAATTTCACTCGGTTCATTTTGAATGGAATATAGACCCTATATACATGTTTGTCGTGGCATCGAAATTTATTGACAAATGTCATAAGTGGTTTAGGTAAGCAGCTCCACAAATTTATCTTAGATTTGACTTCATGTCAAGTCAAATTTCCCTCCTAAGTATGCATAATTTCACAGTAAAACACTGCAAAAGCATTGCAGGGCCAAATACGTACCATTACAACGAAGTATGTGAGAGCCGCTAAAGTTCTAGGTAAGTTTTGTGGATTTTGACATGTTCCCTTTAAATAAAGACATGTGCTACTGGTACAGTTCATGTTGCAATCGTCCTTCGTACTTGTGTCCACTTCATAACTTTATACCCCCGTCACACATAGCTACGCTCTCGCGCCGATATCGCGCCGCTCCTAATACCCATTCATAAAATTGGAAGCGTGTGGAGGACGTGGGGAGAGCGTGTGGAGGTCGTGGGGAGAGCGGCGTTCATTGTTCGCTATTGTTTAGATCGTACACTTTTCTTGTCCGCTCTCGCGGCGCTCGCGCTGCGTCAAAGTTAAATTAGCAAATTGGCAACGCAGTGGGCAATGAATGGGAAGATTATCACACATGCGTCAATAGATATCCTTCCATGAATGCACAGTCAATAGCTCGATGAACAAAAGAGCAGGACGTAGGAGCTCGGCGTTCGCTTTGGACATGTTGAAAACGAACTTGGGTCTTCGGCGATCTACTCTTTTGTTCAGGGGATATTGTATGTCCATGCATGGGAGGATATCTTTTCACACAAGTGTCATAATCTTCTCGTTCATCAGTTGAACAAAAGACATTCTTGCAGATCTATTCCAGCACTTCTGCTAGTGGACGCTATAGCCTAGGCTATAGATTGCGCAGTTTGACACGTTTCAACTATAGGTAAAATGATGTCACAATTTAAAATGGCATGTCCGGGCAAAAATAATGTACATTTGGGGGAAACTCAATTCCTGGCTAAAACGTGGCATGGCGGCATACAAATTATATGAGGCTCCAATGAATGGGGACATACGCACACCCTATGTATGCATTATGAACACAGATTTCCCCAATTTTTATATCGATGGTACAGACACCCCCATTTCCCCAAAAGTTATGTTTCCAAATTACATTTGTCTGAATTGCATACTAACAATCACTGTGATAATACTACTACTACTACTACTACTACTACTACTACTACTACTACTACTACTACTACTAGTACTACTACTACTACTACTACTACTACTACTACTACTACTAATAATAATAATAATAATAACAATGATAGTGAACAATAATAACCCTCCCCATCCCCTCCACCCCAGTTTTCAAAACAGATCTACGCCAAGAGCATGCGTAGTGTGCTAGTAGAAAACGCACTGAGTGTGTTCAACTACATGCGTGCATGGTATAGGATCGCAGAGAGCGTGTCGAGATCGTGTCGAGAGCGTAGAGCAAATGGTCTCGTCTCATTGTTATGAGCTATTGTTAAAGATACACGGAGCGTGCACAGTGAATAGCTCGGAAAGCGTGGCCAAAGCGTACGGTGAGCGTGTTAAGATCGTGGCAAGAGCGTGAACGAGCTACCATTTTGTCATTAATCGCTCGATTTGTCGGCGCTTCCCCTGCAGCTTGAATGCACTCGCCGAGATAATGAGGCAAAATTTAAGAATTTATAATTAATTGACCGACCTGTACGTGTCATTTTCCTACGTACTGAGCTAAACACCGATGTTTTAAATCGAAATAACTAGGATAAATCGAATGTTCTATAGAAAGAAAAGTGTTCATTAAACGACTAACATTCCAAAGTTCATATTATTATTGATTTCGTATCAACCAGATAAAAGGGTGAATTTTAAGGTTAAAAAGAGGATACGAAAAGCAAAATATTTCAACACAACTATATCGTCAAATAACTTATTATAAATGCTTGCGTCTCGGTAAATTTTACATCATTGGAAAGGGTATAGTCTTGTTTTTGATGAGAAATGATTCGCATATTCATTAATCTTTTAGAATAGTCAGGAGCTAGCAAAATATCACACGGGATCAAAACATAACTGTGATTTCCGAAATTCCAGCTCTGTGATTGGCTCATTCAACTACTGACCACTGTTGCTGTGGTAACGGGCCCATAGCAACAGTTATTCGCACCTGGCATTGCCCGCTTTGTCACCATGCGGTCTTGGTTGAATAGCCCACAAGTCGCGCGTGATGTTGAATAAGCCTATCACAGAGCTGGAATTTGTAAATTCACAGTAATTTTTGAACATCTTGTGATATTTTTCTAGCTAAATGAATAAATATATGAATGGTGTAATATCTGAGCTAATACTTTTCTCTTTCCAATGATGTAAAAATTACCGAGATGCAAGCACATTTGATATATTGTTTTATAAGGTAAACATGAATCATTAAATTCTTGTTTTATTATCATATTTTAACCTTAAATTTTACCTTTTTATCTACGTTAGATTGAAGCGAAACAAATGATTGCATAAACTTTGGAATATAAGGCGTTGTATCGACGCCTTTATTTTCATGAAACACTTAATTTCTCTTAGTTTATGCGATTTGAAATATCGTTGTTCCTGCTCACTACTTTTTCATAGAAATCCAAGTTATGCATATTTTGTTTATAAATGGGAAGTCTTGTCGATGCTCTGCGATCTCACTGCCTGCGCTTTGATCAAAATGTACGAGAACGCAGAGAGAGCGTGGCTTATGTGTGACGGCAGCATTAGTGAACATCTATAAATCACAACATTTCGTTTGATTGTTAAATCATTCCTTTGTAGTACATTATATCATAAGTATCCTTGGCTTCTACCACACTATAAATGCACATGGCAAGTAATGATTAGCATGATTAATAACAGTATATTCAACATTAGCAACATATTTAATACAGTTAGCCTAGTGGTAAAAGTTACCATATTTGATGTTTTAAATGCTCTCTATACCATTTGTCCCCATTTTATATATACGCTAATAATAATATTGATTATTCTGCTACTAATATTATGAACATTTTCAAAGCGCAGCTACTATAAATATGCCCTTGAAGTATGGTTGATACTCGACAATAAGTAGAAGAGAAAGGCTAACCACCATTTACTTCAACACCTTCAAAACCCTTCTCTTGAGTTCCAGATTTATTTACACTGTTTTGCTACACTAATAGTTATCATTATAATTATAAGCTATTACATTATTTGTAAGCGAGTACTCTCTTAATTTCTAGGACTTAAATTTTAAGTCTTTCTTACGACTTAAAATATTTTAAGTCCTAAAGACTTATTTCATTGGGCCTCCTGTACCCTTCGATTGAAATTTGGCTTCGCAATCTAAATCTAATGGGGACTTAAAACTTTAAGCCAATCAGACTACCCACAAATGACGTCATGCAATTCGCAAGAGTTGAAACCCGTTTTGACTGCCATTTTGGATTTCACGAAGCGACGTCGACGCGGCTTGATGGAGGAATTTCTCGAACAAATCGATGACGATGGGAGTGTGACAAAGCTACTCAAAGGTAAGCATAATGTAATGTGAATGCAATAGGATGTGATAGATTAATCTGGGAGTCAACAGCGGACGATAAATATGTAAATTTCATCTAAGTAGGCCTAACTGCGAACAACTACCAGCGCCCCGGGATTACATGACAGACTGCAGTCTGCATGCAATGCACGCGGTACGTACGCGTACCCTGGCCTGTGCTAGCCGCCGCTAGCTGCAGGCCGGACTGCGGCGCGCCACAGTCCGGCCTGCAGCGCTAACTGTTCAATCATGTTGTAAAATTGTAGACTTGCAATAACTACTCATCGAATGGCTAATATTTAACAATTTTTATCAAAAGATAAAAAGCACTGAAATTATTGAAATTTTACTCACATTGTCTAGAATATTCAGCAGATTTGGATGATGCATGTGCACACTTTGTCAGACTTAACTTAAGTTAAGACTTACCGTAAAGTCGAGATGACTTTCCTTCAAATTGTTCAATTTCTCACGAAATGTAGCTGATATTACAGCAACATGTGTGCCTGATACTGATAGTAGTTTGTGCAAATTCCAGGTTTTGAAATTACAAGGACTTGTTTTAGAATTAGGGCCTAGGGGGAACTTTTGTGTTGTGTTTAGATTCACTGATAATAGTACTCTTATTTTGTTACAATAAAGCAGAAATGTGTAAATAAAAAAAAATGGTCTTGATTTGGTTACATAACTCCCATTAGTTTTTATGCGCCCGAAGGGTCGTATTACATGTATGGCCAAGTCTCCTAACATGGATGAACGATAAGAGATCGATGTAAATGTTGGTCATGGTCACATCTACAAAGTATATGGTCCACTCAGGTGGACCATTTACGCGCAATATATGGTAATACACGGGAGATTACCATACTGCCTATTCATACACTGTACCGTTCATCAGTTGAACGTTGTGTGTTAGGATGCATCGGTAATGAAAACAGACGGGAAATAATCTTTTTTTTTTCTACATTTTGCAATCTTCAAAACAACAAAGTCGGTAATTATTATCAAAGTATATGACTTAGAGATCACATAAACAAAAGTTTTTTTGCATTTGCTGGTAAATTTAGGGAGAAATCGGCCGACAAAAATTGTTTATTATTTGGATAGTGCAGCAGGCGGAAGAGGTTGATCTCCACACAATGCTACTGTAATGTACCTATGTGTGGTCATGGTGTCCAGCATTGCTAAATTCGGCGTGTGGTGGCTCTTGGTTGTCATCGATCTGTTGGCGATGAGTTCGAGGAGGAGCTGGTGGCCTCACTTTCATGGAGCAGGAGCGCGAGCGGAGAAGATTGTGCATTCATCGTCCATCTCGCCGACCGTTGGCCATCGCCATCATAATATGGCTCCCTATTAAAGGGTCCGTTTTCTTTGTTGGATAAGACTAGGCAGTAGGTGGTGCAACTCATGATACTAACAATAATCAACAGATATGTTTCTTCTTTTTTTGTTTGCATTCCCTTGTAAATAATCATTAGATTATGAGCAAATATTTAGAATCGTAAACGTCTTCTATTGTACTTATTGAACCTGTCAGGCCTTCTCCATATGTATCGTGACAAGATTACTTTTCGTTCTCACATTTTTATTCATAGGATGCAGAGGGAGACGTGGCTGAGCCAGTCTGCGAAGCAACGCCGGGGAAGGTGCGTGAGATGTCTGTGGGAGCAGAGGGACTGCGGTTCCAGAGGGTGCCCTTGCTTCAGCTGGAGAGTTGGTGTGGTGGTCAACGATGTCCTCGGCAAGGTGGTCGTCATCGGAGTCAAGGTGGGGAGCATCGTAACTTCGTAAGCAGCAACATCCGTGGCAAGGTGAGGGGCTTCACGGAGGGAGGTGCATACCGCTATCTGCGCTGTCTTCCTCGCCGAAATGGAGGTCAGCGACATCGAAGGGAAGGTGAGCATCATTGGGATGGACGTCAGCGACGTCGAAAGGAAGGAGAGCCTGTTAATCACAAGCGACATCTGCCAGAGTTTTGTCGGAGAGTTGGTGAATGACAGCGTAGTCGACAGGTGGAGCCTGGTCATCGGAGGAGATCGTGGAGTCAACGATGGGCCGGACGGAGATCGTCTGTTGAAGGTTGCAGATCGCGAGCACGTCGAAAGAGTGTACGCGAATGCCAGGTTGGACGTTTCAAGCGTTATCGTCGAGGAGCGACTTGACATCGTCGGTGTTATCGGAACATGGACTCTTTGGTCAGTGTGCTGACGTTCAGTACGCTGGTTGAGCGGAACTTGTTTTATTTACGATAATTTGTCATTGTTACCTTAATTGATGTATGTATAAATGAATTATAAGTTAGATTATGAGCAAATATTTAGAATCGTAAACGTCTTCTATTGTACTTATTGAACCTGTCAGGCCTTCTCCATATGTATCGTGACAAGATTACTTTTCGTTCTCACATTTTTATTCATAGGATGCAGAGGGAGACGTGGCTGAGCCAGTCTGCGAAGCAACGCCGGGGAAGGTGCGTGAGATGTCTGTGGGAGCAGAGGGACTGCGGTTCCAGAGGGTGCCCTTGCTGCAGCTGGAGAGTTGGTGTGGTGGTCAACGATGTCCTCGGCAAGGTGGTCGTCATCGGAGTCAAGGTGGGGAGCATCGTAACTTCGTAAGCAGCAACATCCGTGGCAAGGTGAGGGGCTTCACGGAGGGAGGTGCATACCGCTATCTGCGCTGTCTTCCTCGCCGAAATGGAGGTCAGCGACATCGAAGGGAAGGTGAGCATCATTGGGATGGACGTCAGCGACGTCGAAAGGAAGGAGAGCCTGTTAATCACAAGCGACATCTGCCAGAGTTTTGTCGGAGAGTTGGTGAATGACAGCGTAGTCGACAGGTGGAGCCTGGTCATCGGAGGAGATCGTGGAGTCAACGATGGGCCGGACGGAGATCGTCTGTTGAAGGTTGCAGATCGCGAGCACGTCGAAAGAGTGTACGCGAATGCCAGGTTGGACGTTTCAAGCGTTATCGTCGAGGAGCGACTTGACATCGTCGGTGTTATCGGAACATGGACTCTTTGGTCAGTGTGCTGACGTTCAGTACGCTGGTTGAGCGGAACTTCAAAACGCGTAAGAAGCCGATTTTGAAGTAACTTTGAAAACTGTAATCTGCTTTGTTTTTGCAGAACTTATGTGCAGTGGAGAACACTGTCTGTTTTTAGCCCAATTATGGATAGCGAACTGTGACAAATCTTGAAGAACAGTGATTCCATAATTATAGTTTGAACATTACCACTGCAAATAACTATTATGTCAGGAAAAACTGATGTTGACTGTTGAGTCTTCTTAATAACATTTTGGACTGTCACAATCAGAGAACTTAAACTTTGGAAGACTATGGGTCTTTGAGACTTTGACATGATTTAAGAAGACTCGGATAAAATAACAATTGTATCATGAACTCGGTATGAAAAAGGTTATTGTTATTTTCGTTGTTTTGTTTTTATGTTTACTGTGTATAATGTAACCTATTGTGATGTCAATAGCATGATTGGCACGGTGAAGTTTGTGATTTATTCTTATGCATAATGATGATGCGAAGTAATATTATTACAATGCTTACAAGGAAACTAGTTAGACATGTGTTAGACTAGTTAGACAAGATTTTTGCAATCCATGAGTAATAATAATGAGTATAATAAATGTAATACAATATTAATATTCCCAGTAAGCCAGTTATATCTATTTTTTCTTTCTTTCTTATGTTGTCTTTAATATCACTCTGCCTACGCCTTTTACAATGTAACCTTTACAGATTCTCCTGAGTAACTGTTACCAAGTACCAACTATGGAATGTATAATTAAGACAATATCATTGCTGGTATTATACTGCCCCCTTTACTTTAAATATAACTTTTTTTTTTTTTCCTAATTATTTTTTTTTCTTTTACCTCCTCTCTCATATTATGGACCATACTGCTGATTATTTTCTAAAATTTTTCTTGTTACTCCAGTAAGAATTTACAGTCAATTCGCAGTTTTGAACAATGAATTAAGAGTTTTATTTAAATGTGCAGTAATCATGTAATTTAATGTATAAAATCAGTATTTATGAAATGTAAATTTTTTAGTTATGCAAGGTGACCTCCAAAAACGGCACACAAGAGTTTTGCTATATTTATGTCACAAGAGTATTTCTTATTTAAAAATAAATGCTTTTTCAGAAAATGACACCCAAGATCATCAATTTTGGTTGAGCAGTTTTGCTTCTACGCTTCTTTAGCAAAAGGAGTTAAACAAATTATAGTGTTTCATGTAAGTCACAATTCAAGCCGACCACAGAGTTTGGACGGCGTGCTTGGTGCTTACCTAGCTGTGAAAAAGTAAGGTAATTTGGCTGAAGAAGTATCATAGCTACCAACTTTTACTAATTCTTAGTATTCAGTATTAATTCCATCGTCAGATTTGTCTGGTTTGGTACTTTGGTTACTTATTCACTGAAGATTACTAATTTTTGTTAATAGAAACACCATGTAGTTCCATGCAAAACATGCAAGTATTACGGATTTCCAACAGAATCATTACTTATTTCTTCTTTTGTTAGCAGATATGTGTAAGCAAAACTATTTACAGCCATGGTCACAAATCCCTTTACGAACATTGTACGTACGATTGATTTTGTATGGCTGCAATATGGTATAAAAGTTGTTCGTACAGCATTCGTAAGGGCATGTGTTACCAAGGCTTAACCAATATCTTTGTGTTTCATTTTCTTCAGCATAAAATACACTAGTTAACAGATAAGGCTAATAAGGAATTTCTGACATGCAGGAATTAAAAATCAACCGTGCTGCTTTTTTCTGGGCTAGGCCTATATAAACCTGGATTGCAATGAGTAATTTAACCCTATTAACTTTGATAACTTTATCCCATGAAGTTGTGTATTTTATATTGTAATTTTCAGTTTTATTTATTTGTTTTATTTACGATAATTTGTCATTGTTACCTTAATTGATGTATGTATAAATGAATTATAAGTTTGATACAAATGTGTAGTTATCATACCAAATTGTATTTCTGATATTTATGAAAAAATGCTTATTTCTTTCGTCAAGCTTGATAGAACTTTACAATCAGGATGGAAGCACATCGTGTTTTATACAGTCTGTATAAAAAAAACATGGTACAGTCAGGAAAACAAATTATCTAGGTATGATCTTTGTTGAAAATTTATGTGTATTTGGTATCATATTAAAGCAGAATGATAGCTCTTTCTTTTGCGTTTTAAATCATATCATTTACTTTTGTAAATCAAGAGTTATGCTACGTTTAGTGTGGCAAGACAATATCCCATTTGTGCCACTTTACGTATTCATCAAAGAAATCGTCATGAAAGTTTCAACGACAAAACAATTACTTTGAGGACAAAGATGGAAGAAATTACTGAAGCATCTTTTACTATGATATATATTACTTAGTAGCACACGTACAAACACACACGAACACAATCATACACGCGCACATACTCTAGTTTTGTACGTATGTCACACACTCACATTGGCTTGTGGGTGTATGTATGTTTGTATATGTGTGTACGCACAAACACACCATTCGTACACCACACATGCTCATTAGTGTATATATGTACGTGTGTGTTTGTGTTTGTGTATGTGTTACTAAGTGTTATATATAATTCTGGAAGATGCTTTGGCGGATTTTGGTCAGTATTTTCCTCATAATTATCTATTTACAGCAATAATACTATTCCATTGTTTAAACCTTCATGACAATTTCGACGATAAATACAAAAAGTGGCACAAACGGGATTTTGCCTAATCGCTTAAAACGTGGCATAACTCTTGATTAACAAAAGCAATAAGTATGATTAAAATAGCAACATAAAGAGCATTACTTCGCTTTAATATGATATCAAATACTTATACTTACGAACAATTTTTATATTAAAAAATATATATTTTCTGACTGTACCATTCTTTTTGATACACACTGTATACTCCGCTAAGTTCAGTTGCTACATTTGATTTATGTTTGCTTTTAGCAGTATATATAATTTGTCAAAGGAACTTTTTGTTCAATTGTATATATGTACAGGTCCAGGGTTTATATTGATTCTTTATATGTTTTGATTGATATTATTGTGAAATAAATGTACATTTCAATTTAGATGAAATAAACAAATTTACACCAACAGAAAAAGTGTATCAACTCGTTTTCTTTTAAGTGTTTTCTTTTAAATCCATCATGGATTTATTTTGAAATAAATCCAAGAAAGATTTAAAATCAAGACTTTAATATTTAAATCCATGATGGACTTATTTTAGAAATAAATCTAAGAAGATTTAAAAAGTAGTCGTGAAAGATTTAAATTATAAATCCAATAGACTTAAAATTTAAGTCCTACATGGACTTAAAATTTTAAGTCTTAGGATAGATTGATTTTAAGTCCTATGGTTTTGTCACTCTCCTGAGTCCACTTGGACTTAAACAAATAAATCCTTTGGACTTAAAAATAAGTCCTAGAAATTAAGAGAGTAACAGTAAAGAGGTTAAAACAGATCGATAACCAATAATTAGATACTCACCACTTAGCATTGCCTAACTCCAGCAAAATATTCATAATTCTTGTATTGGCTTCAAAATAAAATACAGATTCCCGTTGTTACGTGTTAACATTTTAAATTGAAATGACCGATTTTAGTCAAATTAATAACCTGCGTCTATAACCGAGGCGAAGGCAAAGTATGATGGTGGTACGTATTGGTATATATGACTTCTATTTGTTGGGGCATAAAATGTGACCCAGTCCCGTCAAACCCACAAAAACTTGACCAGAATGAGTTTGGACTTTTTTACATATTTTGAAAGAGTATACTCTAAGCTTTAATATGATATATAACTTAACACATTTGGATCAGCATAACCTATTCAAAAAAGCGATTAAAGGTAAGTATGGTTGATACTCGACAATAAGTAGAAGAGAAAGGCTAACCACCATTTACTTCAACACCTTCAAAACCCTTCTCTTGAGTTCCAGATTTATTTACACTGTTTTGCTACACTAATAGTTATCATTATAATTATAAGCTATTACATTATTTGTAAGCGAGTAACAGTAAAGAGGTTAAAACAGATCGATAACCAATAATTAGATACTCACCACTTAGCATTGCCTAACTCCAGCAAAATATTCATAATTCTTGTATTGGCTTCAAAATAAAATACAGATTCCCGTTGTTACGTGTTAACATTTTAAATTGAAATGACCGATTTTAGTCAAATTAATAACCTGCGTCTATAACCGAGGCGAAGGCAAAGTATGATGGTGGTACGTATTGGTATATATGACTTCTATTTGTTGGGGCATAAAATGTGACCCAGTCCCGTCAAACCCACAAAAACTTGACCAGAATGAGTTTGGACTTTTTTACATATTTTGAAAGAGTATACTCTAAGCTTTAATATGATATATAACTTAACACATTTGGATCAGCATAACCTATTCAAAAAAGCGATTAAAGGTAAGAGAGTGAGCAAGTCTAGTTTAACAGAATAAGGCAAAAACAGCCTCTAAAGATTACGATCACTCAGGCGCGCAGTGCGAAGGAACTTTCATTGTATCCCTTGTGAAGGTGAAGTAAAAGGGAGCTTTAATGCATGAAACAGGATCTAATGAAAGCTAACTTTGACCTGGGACCAGTATGTGTCACGATTAGCCAATCACAGGCCGCGTTCAGCGATCGCGTGCGAATCTGGGCCATAGTACGGCCGGTCATAGAGCTGTGAGCTGACCGAAGGGCTATTGTCTCGCAGCGTTCTGCAAATAGATTTTTGATCAAAACATGAGTCACTCCGAAAAAACATGAGTCACTCCGAAAAAACATGGTTTAGAAAACTGCTTATAACTCAGCTTTGGCTTTGTTTTAAGACTCCATATTTTGACAGTTGACAGATGAAAGATTATACTTTCAGGAAAAGTAAAGTTCAAAATTTTCATTTTTTAGCATGATTCACACATTTTGGCTCATAGCACACAAACATATCTGGCGACTTTTTGTGGGTTTGAGGAAAGAGAGTCACAAATGATAATGATATCGACGATTACGCGGGAATCTTAATAAACAAACACAACGGTTGCGAGGAGTAGGCCATTCACACAGATCCCATGTTTCGTACCAATTGTGTCTCTAGCTACTTACTTGGGCGCATCTGACAAACAGCATTCGGTTTGATACCTACTCTTATCATACCTGTTTTGTGGCAAAATTTTACATTGCATTTGAATCATTCATATGGGTCAACTTTAATGGTTAATAGATATCTAATTTTGAAATTGACCTCAACTTTGCTGACTGATTACAGACAAGAAACGAATTCGGTAGCATAAATATATACGCATAACAACAACACCCAACACGTTTGTAATCTGTTCATATTTCAACCTTCTTACAATCAAATGAGACGGGGTGTATTTAACACGCGTATTTAACGTAAACTGTGGGAAAACTAATTTTCTGCTCAACGTGTCATGGCTACGGCAAACATCGTCAAGTTTAAAAGTTAATATTACAAATCCAATGAATATGTCATATCAACCTATAATTTATACTGACTGTAAAACACTTACAGTAGTGTAAGCTTGGAATCAGGCAATTATTCAGATGAACATTGAACGGTTTAAGCGGTTGCGTGATAACGAAATTACGAAATATTCTAAAGGGATAGTTGAGTTTTGGTATAGAGGGCGCTATATACAAAAGATAATTTGTTGGTCAAATTTGGAAAGAGCACAGAAAAAACGTGCTCAAAATCGCTTCAGAGACGGCTGGAGTATCCATTATATAACCGTTTGTAATTATTGTGGGGCTCCACAATATTTCAATCATTTTGAACCAGCCGTTGACAAAAATGCGTACACTTTTTAAAAGTGTAAACAATATGTTTTTTAATATTTGTGGATGATCTCTCTATTCAATAATTATTTTGACAAACAGGTTACATGAGCACAAATTTTTTTATCGAAAATGGTTGCAACCAATGAGTTTTAGAAAGCGCCCTTTTGAGTTTAAACGGCTCTTTTTTAAATGGTAAGAGATTGTTTACTTAGTAGTTTGTAATGTCTTAACCTTTTGAGCATGGTAGAGTTGTAACTATTAGTTTGTTATGTAATGATGCTGGATTTGGTTACTAAAATTCAGTTTCACCAAAACTGTACTCTCTTTACCAAAACTCAGCTATCATGTTCCTTTTTTTAATGCACTGTATAATTTGAAGGATTCCTGCAAAAATAACGCACTTTTCTGAAATATCGTATCATCTTTGTTCTAAATCAACAAGGAATGGATACCCCGATCCTCCATTCCTATCCTCTTTCCCGCCAAAACATTTGCCTGTACGCCCTTTGACATTCATGTCATATCGAAGGAAATGAACAGGCGTTCTCTATTATTGACAAACAGTGCCAACCCTTCTTAGTCAATTGCTCTGCCGAGGCTACACGCAGTTCCCGATTATCATAATCAGATACGATATAATTTTGTTGGCAAAATACAAATAACGGGGTACACCTCATACCTCATGTGTCTATCCTGAATGTCTCCTCGATGACCCATGTGCTTTGTTTTTCTCAAAATTTGTATTCGTCAGTTAATAATATGTTAATCCTGTGGTAAAATCCAACCTCCAATCTTTCAGTTTAACATCTATTGGGTAATATTAGTACATCCATATAAACATTGAGCGTTAAAATATAGCATAATTGATGAACACCTAAATACTGTATTGTCTTTATATCATTTGCAGTATCTACATTATATATGATAGATTGAATTGTTCAACTGATATATTTAAAATGTAGAATTGTCACATTATATTGATATTTTGAGCTCAGTTATTCAAAAATTATAGTTCTTCCTTTTGCTTGATTGATAAGAGGCAGTGGCGTAGACAGGTTCTCACACCACTTCGCAAGTTCCTATATTTATCATAGTCTTTATCTGCAGACCCATGAACACATGACTAAGTATGAGGTATGAGGGTGGGTTTTCAAATTGTGATACACATTTTCCAGAATCATATTTGTCTTTCCTATTTAATTGCATGAATATTGAAAACTGCTTTATTTCATATCATTAGAGAATGATTGCGTCTTGTTCGTCCCCTTGAAAAATTAAAACTGGAAGTAGAACATATTTAAATGTTAAATATTTAATCCAGGAACAATCAGAACAATTTAGATGAAAGACATGCACTACCGGTAGAGTACGTTTACACATTACAGTGATACTATCAATTATAGCATACACTCCAAATTCATACTGTGACAACACTTGACAAATATAATGGTAGACATCCTAATTATTATGTATTTAAATCACATCCGAAACAGACATTATTAACAAATAAAACTCCCGAAAACCAACAGTTCAAAGAATGAAATTAAGTTAATCTGACCAAGTGATATAATTTGCCATATTTGGCGTTGGATATGCTGCTTATTTTGACGGTATTGTCAGAACAAAGTATGACATACAGCGAGTTATGAATACTTTGCTATTAGCTTCTACACACTTACAGTCCTTGTCATCACTACCGAATTCATATTACACTAAGGACTCGAATATTGGGTAGTATACGTATTATTATAAAATAGTTATAATGATAATAATAATATGACCATTTGTATATCGTAGCTCCTATACACATATGTTTATAGTAGACAACAGAAGTTGGGTTGAAAAGAACGTTGGGCTTGGTAGCCTACCGGATAATTGACTTTGTTGAGTTTGGTGTAAGTGGAATGAAAATGTAAAATATTGGCATAGTGATAAGTAGGATTGAACAACTGATAGGCTACTTACCAATTCAACTCGAGGAAAATTATTCCTAATCCTTCTTGTGTTTCAAAGTCAACTTTCCCGTTGTTCAATCAATGCAGGATTATCAAAATCATCCCATATCAACGTCAACAAATATTAAGCGATACAGAATACACTTTATGACAATTTATGTCCGTCTTCTTCGTTTATGCTGCTAAGTTCCGCTTTTAGTCAACTTCGCAAGCTGCGTCGCTCAATAAAGTAAGAGGAACCGTACCACGGCATTGTCATTGGGTATGTGTGTAATAGTATCGTTGTTATTATTTAAACTCTGAAAATATAAATATCATTGCGTACGATGGAATCAACTACCGTAACCAACAGGCGCGAGTTAATTATCATTGAAATGGGTCCCTCACACCGATGCCTTGTCGGTACAGATTGTACGCAGGGTTACTTCGGCGCATCTCCAAAAAAGGAGGCGCATTTATTCAAACATATATTTATATTTTTTATTCAAACACATGGTATTGGTTTATATTCACTGTGGTCTATATACAACATGATGTCAACATGAGGTTGCCCGTGTAACATTGCAGCCATGGATGAAGACTGCACAACAAGAACAAGTTGATACCTGACAATGTACAGGTGAGTTGGCAGCTAGAACATTCTAACTGTACGGTACACACCGGCACACTTCATAGATCAATGCACAGCTCCTAGATTTAGAAGTTAAGTGGGACAGTTTAAATTTGAATTGAACTCTAAATCAATTAAAGACACATCATGTATAACATATTCAGCAGAAAATGCAATGACATATATCACTCGTAATTGTACACCTTCCAGCTATACTTTGTCAATAATATTTCATTTTTATACAAACATCATAAGTATGTGTTAATGGAATCAACACCTCTGAATATCACGTGATCTTCATACGCTTGTATTTATGTTGAACATCTTTATTTGGTGCCTCGTACCACTGGTGAAGGTCTGCACCTTTGCAAACTCAACATTCATCCACCATGGCCTCCGTGTGAGAGGGGACCTTAGTTACTGGTATAGTAGTATCTCACAACCGCGCGTCGCTCTGCCTGAATGGACGAGTGAAAAACAGGCGGGGTCCAAAACGAGACCGAAGTCCATTTTAACTGCTGGATGCTTAACAAAATAGAGAATACTACTTATTGCAAACATCGTCAAGTTTACACGACATTAACAACAACCCTAACAGCCTATAATTAGCTTATGGCGTATAAGTTTGGAATTTAGCCAACTATTAGCATAACAATGAGACTGTGTAAGCGTTTGGGTGTGAGTTGCGACCCCCGAGATATTTGACAACTTAACTCGTTCTCTTGGAAATAAGACTTACAATAAGGGGGAAATAACACAATTTTGTTCTGCAAACTAACACATTTTGGGATCAATTGTATATATAATATTTGTGATAAATCAATTAGGGACAAATATTCCGAACCTCCAACCATATCTTCAGTGGCGTAGTGTGTTCGGATTGATTGGGGGCACGCACAATTATTTTCTCGGTGGGGGCACACATTATGTATTGATTGTTTATTAATGTTTTGTTTTGTTTTCAAATAATTGGGGACCCCCATACCAACAAAGGGACGCCCTAATATTAGGGATAAATGAATATGAACACCTAGCTCACATACATGATCAATTGATAACTGCCGAGACAGAACCAGAACAACGTGGAAATGTACGACGTGATTGCAGTTTTCACTAAATAAATTACTAATTGCTACCTGGTGTGCTAAAGGGTAAGGGGGTAGGGGTGGTACCTATAATGACTGGATTAGGGGGTCGTGGTGTCTCATTGGCCCGTATTCTGGAGTCAGGTTTAGTTAAACTTGGTTTAAGCTAAACCTGAGGTCTAACTAAACTCGCCTTAAACCTCAACTCCAGTCTAAGGCAAGTTTAACTCAATTTCAGTTTCTGAAGTCAGGTTTAGTTATAGCTGAGTCTAATGCCCGGCGCAGACAGAGCCGACTCGACTGGTTGTCATTCCGATCGGCTCAGTTTTCAGTGCCTCGCGACACACATTTTGCCAGTCGAGAGACAGTCGGATGCCAGTTGGGGCCGATTCAACAAGATAAATCTGCTCCGACCGACCGGGCCCAACTCTAGCCTGATTGAAACCAGTCGGGTCGGGTCGAGTCGGCTCTGTCTGCGCCGGGCTTTAGTCAATGACGTATGTGCTGAACGACCATGCATAGATGCAAACAAGTCACCTGATCGTAAGTAATATTTGAAATATGTTTAATATAGGTTCAATATAGATACATTTTTATCCTTATCATCTCTGTAGTTTATACAATTAATTAAAAATGTTTTCATAAAAATATGAGGAATCAATACGTCTTTTTGAGGAAGTTATATGACAATCTTTAAACATCAACATCTTGAATGAAGACTCAACATCCGGGCCTTTTTACATGTACCGTACAAATCCGGTACATGCGATATGCATTGCAAACATGCAATACATGCTGTTTTGCATATGGGTATTGCAATGCATTCATTTCGAACATAACAAAACCTCGTCAGACCGAACAGAAAAGCTGCGCTAAAAAATACATAACTTGAATCTGTACCATGAAACTCACACAAGTTCTTCATCATAAAAGGTATGTGTTATCTATCGTAAAACAATATTGAGTACCGCGGCAATTTGTTTAGTTATCGTGACTTGAATATTCGAAGGTACGAAGGTCATTCGTCACCATGTACACCGGCATAACTTCCCGGTCGGCACACCAGTAGATGTCCGATGCATTGAAAGCCGCATGCAGCTTTTCTGTTGTGATTCTGACGAGCTTATAGTTATACTGATTTTTTGATCGAAATTAATGCATAGATGGTTTATAAGCTTTCCAAAAGACAAATACAAGACAAAACACAAATACAAACTAATTTCCGAGTTTGTAGCATGATCGAACGTTGCTTAAACCGTCCTTAAACTATGTGAACACATAGTTTAACTCAGCCCTATACTGCACACGTTAAAGTTAAACTCGCCTTAAACCCGCCTTAAACTTTGGATCGTTAAACCTGACTTCAGAATATGGAATTTCGACTTGAGGTTTAAATGCCGAGTTTAAACCTGAATTAAACCTTGCTTGAACTTGAAGTTTAACTAAACCCGACTCCAGAATACCGGCCTTTGAATTTAATTATATAACCATCATTATATAGAGGATCCAACATTCATATCACGTCCCTCTCAAACAACAGATAACAATCTCAGGCTCGCATACAAATCAAACTCACTAATATTTCAAAAAAACGGCTTTACATAAGTGTGCTATTCCGATTGCCGAATATTCCCCGGATTAGTTCGATTCAATCCAACAAAATAGTTGTTTACATAAATAGTATTGTGCAAATACTTACAACATATGGCGTGATTCAAATGAGCAAACATTCCACTTTGAGCATGTTGATTAACTAAGGTTTATTATCAATTCAAGCACCAGAGAAGATATTTACATACAAAGGGAAATTGTTAAATACAGCACTTACCACTCAATGCAATGGTTGTTTTAATACATTTCGGGTTGCCCTCAATAATCAAGATATTGGCCGATCTGTTGTGAGGGTACACATTATGTGGACATTGTGTTTATATTTGCATATGATATTGCTAATTCTATTAGTTCAACATGCATTGGATCAAACCCCAGAACGGTTCAGATTCGATGTACTACTCATTCAGAGAAAAGCTTAAAGGGGGTAGCACAGTTCTGGTAAGGCTGAGCTTTAGTAACCATGCTTAACATGTATAGAAAATTACAAACTACTAAGTAAAAAGCCTGTTAACATTTTTGTAAAGCCATTCAAACACAATAGGGCGCTCTATAAAAGTACACAAGTATGCATATGATACTTTGTTGACATAATGATTGAATAGAGAAACAACCGTATTTAAAGGGAAAGTTGAGTTTTGGTAGAGAGGGCGCTAGACTACTTAATTGGTTTGTGAGGGTAATGAAAAAACTGAGTGTAAAATTTGAAAGGAGCATAATATTTAAACAATAAAATCATCTTTGTTTGATCAAAATCGGTTCAGAAACGGCTGAAATATCCATAAATATAACAATTTGTAATAAACCCGGGGCCCGGGTTTATTAGAGAATTTTGAACCAGCCGTTAAAAATTCAAAAAAATGCTTCCTCTTTTCAAAAAAGTTACAAAATAGGTATTTAAATAGTTGTTGGTTATTTCTCTATCTAATCACTATTTCAACAAAGCATCACATGCACAATATTTTATTCAAAATGGTTGAAACCGATGAGTGTTTAGAGAGCGCCCTCTTACGTTTTAACGGCTCTTTTTGAATGATAACATGATCTTTACTACGTCATTTGTAATTTTGTGTTCCTTTCTAGTTATTAGTTTGTAATGTAATGATGCAGGTTTTGGTTACTAAAATTCAGTTTCACTAAAACTGTACTCTCCTTACCAGAACTCAACTATCCCTTTAACAATGTCTTTTGGATTTTTTTGAAAAAGGGTAAGCATTTTTTCAATTTGTCAAATAACTATGGGCCCCGGATTTGTTCGAATTGGATGTATTAATTTATATTTTAGCCGCTTCTCAACTATTTTAGATCAAATTAAGTTTATTCTCTCATTGAAACTATATGCTCTTTCACATTTTACACTCAGTGTTCCATTATCTCACACAAAATGATTTCTTGCAGCACTCTCTTCTATGCCAAAACTGAATTACCCCTTTAAAATACTTGTGCAGTTTATGTTAGTTTTGTGTTCAACATACAATTCCTTCGAATGTTTGTTATAAACAACTTGTTTACTATATATCTGACTAAGTTCAATAAAGAACGTTGATTTCTGCCACATAATTTATCTGTACAGAAGTAAATTATGTTGATTTATAACGAACACACATGTTTGTTTATTATTCATGCCAGATTGTTCATTGGTAGTAAGTTATATATACGCATAGTACTACAACTACAACTGTTACCACACATACGATATAAAACAATATATCTATGTACAGAATGTTCATAATATAACAGATGGTGATTTTACATAGAAGTCGTCGACTTGCATGATAATTAAACAGTACACGTCTAGCTAAATTGAACACACGTGCAATTGAAATACGTCGTACATACAGGTAGTAATATAAAGACTTACCCAATATATTGTGTAAAATATCAAATAACTGTTGTATTATCTGTTAATGTACATACTACAACGGGATAATTTTGATAAGAAATCTTGATAATTTACATTAATGACGATGCCGTGGCATTGGTTCTGCATACAAATAAGAATACATTCATAACTAAACATTGTGTATCACATAAGTAATGGTTTTACTCTGATATAAACATTTTCATTTGCTGTTAATCGAAACTACATGTTCATGCATGATCACTATTCTCTGACTTTAACATCGCAAACTTATACGATACAGTACATTGCTTTAATTATGAAATATCTTTTCATTACTGTTCGTCTGTTTTAAACCATCGGGACTAGACATAGGAACTGATATAGTCTGTACATTGTCAGACAGGTTCACGTTCGTATGATATATTAAATATACATTATTTCAATGTGCACACAATAGATGCAATATGATAATGGCATTAAGTCGTTGATGCAAACAAATTATATTGCCGAATATTCCCCGGATTAGTTCGATTCAACCCCACAACCTAATTGTTCTCATAAAGTATTTTACAAATGGTAACAAAAGTTGGCTCCATTCAGGTAAACTAACATTCCAATTTGAGCTAGTTTATAAATAGGTTTATTATCAATTCAAACACCAGGGAAAATATTTACATCCAAAGGGCAATGGTTAAAGTATACAGCACTTTCCAATCAATGCAATGATATTACTACTTTCCGGGTTGACCTCCATAATCAAGATCTGGGCCAATCTGTTTTGAGGGATGTATATGATATGATATTGCTTCTGCTACTTGTTAAAAATTCATTGGTTCAAACCCCAGAACGGTTTATATAATTATTTACTACTCATTCGGGGAAAAGCCTGTTAGTATTTGTTCAGCATACAATCCTTCGAATGATTTTAATACACAACTTGTTTACTATATCTCTGATTAAGTTCATTTCTGCCACATAATATATCTGTACAGAAGTAAATTAAGTTGATTCATAACGAACACACATGTTTGTTTATTATTTATGCCAGATTGTTCATCGGCAGTAAGTTGTAAATACGCATAGTACAACTACAACATTTTTCAAACATACGATCTGAAAGTTAATTATGTGCACAAAATGTTTATACTGTAAAACATGAAGATTTTACATGGATGTCGACCAGCATGATAATTAAACAATACACGTCAAGTTAAAGGGATCTAGTAACATTGTTGACATGTGTAAAAAGTGATGAATGGTTGATGCAATGTATATTGTTGTTATCTCATATGTCCACAGGGTATTGTGTGAAAATTTCAAGTCAAATGGACATTGTATGGCCAAGTAATGAGCGAAAATGCAAAGTGATATTCAGTAACTCACTGCACTCACTTTGTACACAGAAGAAAAACTCGCCCGGAGTTTTTCTTATCTGAATACTTCAATCATACATATCTTTGTAACGAAAGGGAAATTTGAAAAACCGAAACCTGTCCCGTGATTTTATTGTTAATACGAATACAACAAGGTATAAAGGAACCGCTAGAATTAGAATTTTATTTTGAGGATTTGGACAATGTTACTAAGTCCCTTTAAATGGAACACACGTGCAATTGAAGTACATCGTACATACATAGTAGTATACACATAATATTTACACAATATGTTGTGTTAAAATATAAAATAACTGTTTTATAATATGTTAATGTACATACTACGTTGGGATAATTTTGATAAGAAATCTTGATAATTTACATTTATGACGATGCCATGGCATTGGTTCTGCATATAAATAAAATTACATTCGTAACGAAACATGTTGTATACTCACATTAGTAATGGTTTTCTTCTGATAGAACAATTTTAATTTGCTGTTAATCAAAACTACATGTTCATGCATGATCACTATTCTCTGACTTTAGCATCGCAAACTTATACGATACCGTACATTGCTTTGATTATGAAATATCTTTTCATTACTGTTCGTTTGTTTTAAACCATCAGGACTAGACATAGGAACTGATATAGTCTGTACATTGTCAGACAGGATCACGTTCGTATGATATATTAAATATACATTATTTCACCATGCACACAATAATGATAATGGGAAACATTAAGTCGCTGATGCAAACAAATTATGCTGTTTTCGTCGGTTAAGGTTATCAAGTTGACATAGATCCAATATCTATTCTTCTCAGAAAGTACTGTTTATATACGACTATACACAATTTTGTATTACTAAATCGATATGAGTGTACACTATCTCAGTTCATCGATCAACAGGCCCAAATGGGCGTGTATACATTAGGTTAAGATTAATTGTATATGTTTATGCGTACATGTTTGCCTAAGTACTGTACACAATCAAACATTTTACACATCGATTGCAATTATAGTGCGTGGTTTTGTTTACACTAAAACATGAGAGATAGTCGAAGACCATCGCAAGATATCATTGATCAAGACATGTATGAATATTTCATGAAATGAATAAGGTAATATCATTTTATTAATATAAATGCAATGTTTTAATAGTTATCTTCATTCATTCGGATATCACTTGAACTGATAAAACGAATGAGATGTATACAAATGATCGCTAATATAAATAATTGCAGATAATACCAGTTTATGAAATACATCATACCACAAACATGAAATACATATTTCAGTAATAATCATACCGTTTTATATTGATGTAATGCTACATGAATCACAAATATCTCTAAGTGCCAAATACTAGTACTTGTTTACATGTTTTGAAAAGCAACTCAATTTATATAAACTGCTTAAACGTATGCCTTAAGGCAATGTGTGAATACCCTATCTTTGTTAACCACTTTACCTACAGTTTTGGAAATACATTTATATGAGCGAATTACGATAGCAATAACAAAATAATTAATCACGTAATACTAAATATATATAGCACCTTTCGAAGAATACGATTAAAAGCAAACGGAATACAATTATATGAGATATATACATCATTTAGTTCAAGGCACAGGAATATTGCACGCTTCAGCACCAGTAACTGTTCTTGACATGTTCACAACAGCTGCGAAGAAAACGTTTGTACACGCGTATCGAGCAATTACTTTTTCGTTGTCAACATTTGTCTTTAACTGTCAATCAATTGCACTATACATGTACACATAAAATATATTGTAAATGTCATCAGAAAACTTGAGTTGCCAACTAAAGTTAACTTAGTAGGTAATACATGCTTTCCCATAATATAAGCATAGTTCATGACTATGCAAACTGTACAGTCATGACAGTGTAGTGCTCACTGGCGCCCCCTGGATTATTTAACGGGAGGGGGGGGGGGTGTATTTCGTCGCACAAAAGATTGTAAGTGGGTGGGGGTGGCGGTGAAGTATTTTCGAGG